>SNQJ01S0249230.1:0-10439 GCA_010110895.2 Picea sitchensis | reverse complement strand
TTATTGCTTTATTTCAATAAGAACTAGTTTGATGATCAATGTTGCACCATGATTTGGATACCTAAAATGTTGTTCGACTAGCCCCATGGTGGTGTCTACCTAAAAAACCTTGGAAAACCCATAAAATGCATTTATCCTAAGTTTTTCCTAGCGCATGTGTTTTCCGCTCCCCACTTATGCTCCTTGCACATATCAATGGTCTTGATCGTGGCGCTCAGATCTACAGTGGACAGGTCTTTCCGGACCCTCTTGACCGTTCTATCTTTAATGAAGGGGGGGGTCCGGAATTGCTGATAAGACCCGCGCACATCTGGACGGTTCAAGATCGAGCGCGCAGATCTATAGTCAACATTGGATTCTAGAGCCCCCCCTTCCATTCTGCCTTTAACCGAGAGGGGGGGGGTCCGGAATGTGTAATAAAAAGCGTGCAAAGATCTGTGGCCATGAAACAAGTGCTCAGATCAATGGCTTAAAATATTTTTCAGACCCCCCCCCCGACTGATCTACTTTTAACAGAGGGGAGGGGTCTGGAATGGTATCTTTCCTCTGGCAGGCCCCTCTTTATACATGGCAACAATCTAATGGCCCCAAGTCCCATCATCTCCTACTATCTGACCTACCATCGTCACCTCTGGACATCACCATCCACCTTTCCTGAAATATTCACATCCCATAACTTCTGTCAGTTCTTCGCCCCCATTCATTCATGGAAAGCCCCCTCACTATGACCTTTACCTCCAATCGATAGCTACCACGTCACCTGTCCATATTCCCTCAGTCACCGTCACCTACCATCTCACATCCCAATTGATCCGTTGGCCATTTATTACTGGATAACCTATCCTTTATCTAGTTGACCTGTCTCCTGCGCCCAACGGACACCCGTTTACTCAAAACTACCATCATTCTCCCTTTTCTCACCATTTACCACCCATTGCACCATAGAGTTTTTTACACCATTTACTCCTCCGTTACAGTCAGTCAGTCGGCCCCACTAACATTGTTTTTCTTGCAGGTACTGTTGCAAAAATGGCACCAAAGTCCAAACAAGTAGAAGGAGAGGAGAATCTATTTCTCCCGCCTCCTGTCGACCTTGACAGGATCCCACTAGTCGACAAAGACCACTTAATTGCAAATACAAAGTGTGATTTTGATTTCACAGACCTTCAGTCATGGCTCAAGGAAGTCTTCCTAGACCAGAGTGATGAAATCAGACTCTGGGAGTCCAACTTACCCCTTTACCCCTTCCCTCAAATTCACCATTTTCCAGAGTTCGCACTCAAGTGCCAAGCCCACTACATTCCCAAGCAAAAATTCGTCGTCTCCTCGTTCGGAGAGATACTTTTCCTCATCACGCCCGAATCTATCGACTAGATGATGAAAATACACCGAGCCAACTCTGCATCTCCCTTCAACCTGGAAATTCTTACAGAATTATACCAGAAAATGACCTTCCCCCAAAGAGCTCAGATATTCGAGCTTTTCCTTCCCCCATCCGCTCAATTTCCCTCCACAAATCCTCCTTATCCTTCTTCCATGTCCTCGACTAAAGGAAACCAGATCATCTCTTCCCTTTGAGCTTTGTTTAGATACTATTCTGATCAGAGGGTAGATGACACCATTTTGGGTTTTCTATCCATCTTCTCTACCGATGAAAAGCCCACCACCCAGTTTGATTTCAGCACGTTCTTGGTGAACAATATTCACGAATAGTTTGTGAATTTCTCCATGGAAGGCATGTTCAGATACTCGTCGATACTAGCATACTTGTTCATCTTCTTCTAGGCAGACGAATTTGGCTTTTCCATGTAGAAGATGGATGGAGATGGTAGACCTCAGGCAGTGACAGCATGGACCTCCTTGCTCAAGCACAACTCCACAAAGTTTAGTTTCAAGGAGTTCATTGATCAATTCTACCACCTTGTGGTAAGTATGCTAGGTGGCAGGCCCGAGCCTCGGATAAATGATGAAGTCCAGAGGATCCTGCATCTCTTGGATATCACAAATATAGGGGACTGGTATTTGTACCAGGATTACACCGAGATCAGAGTATACGGGTGCGAGTTGGCACCGTATAATCTGCCCAAGTATCTGCCTATCAAAATTTTTTCTTTGGAATATATAAGGTAGATAATAAATTTCTATGATATCCATTTTGTGTAACTGAAGAAAAAGCAACAGCTTAGAATCAAGGGGCAGATTGGCTCCTTCATCTACAACAACCGTGGCACTGGGGAAGAAGTAGACAGGATGCTGAAGGAAATGAAGTTCTCCATGAGTTTCCCATGGCATTACGATCCATGTGGGATCATCTCCGAAATGAGGGTAAAAAACAAGAACATCCCATATGTCCATGAAGCTAGGCCTAAAGTTGAAAAATTTGTAAACCATACAGTATGGGAGCCTAACACATTGATCGAAGTAGAACAACAGGATTCCCCGGCCCCTATATCACAAACGACCAAACCACAGGTCCTGGTAGAGAAGAGGCCTAGGAAAGATTTATCTCCACCTGTTACTGAGGTATCGTCCAAAGAATTCCAGCTGCATACCAAGAGGCCTAAGACTTCTGCAATTCCTGGCCCGACCAAGGAAAAAGAAGCCCCATCTACTACAGTGACCAAAGTTGGTATTCCACCCTTCAGTTCGAGCCTCCATAAGGTCATAACCTCAACAATGATGAAAAAATCTACAGATTCTCCATTGACCACCCATCCTGGAAAGGTGGCACCGAAGCTAAGTATCTTCGAAAAGTATGAGCTGATCAAGAAAATGAGCCAGACTCTGACCAGCAGTACTTGCGCCTAGTTCTGGAAGAAGACGTCGACTACGCAACATAGGTTGCTATCAGCATTCAACACCAAGAAGGGAAGAATGCATATGTCTTTCCTCCAGGCACGGGTACCAGATCCAAAGGTGATCACTGACTATAAAAGGGCCACCTTCGAATTCTAGATGAAGGAGGTGCATCGAGTTGATCAGATGGATCTGCACAAGCAGATAGGGGAAATGGTCTTTTACATGTTGGTGCATGCTTCCACTACTGTGTCCAAACTGCAAGTGTCCCTGAACAATGTTCAAACACAATTGAAGCTAGAGAAGATATCATCCTTTGCCAAGGACAACAGAATCAAGACTTTGGAGGAACTGGTCCTCAAGATCGGTTATGATCCTTCGAACGCAAAAGCAACTGAGGAAATGATCAAGAAGAAGAATGCTGACATAGCCTCCTTGAGGAAACAATTGAAGCTCCCGCCCACAGAGGATTCGCAGGCGAAGGAGATAGTAGAGAAAGAAGGAGATAAAGATGAAATGCTCAAGCTGCTCATGGAGCAGAATGCACAGCTTAAAGAAATGGAAGCTGAGATGGAAAAGCTATTAAAAGAGAAAGAGAAATTGAAGCCAATGGAAGTCATTCCATTGAGTGCTATTCCAATTTCAGGAGTGAGCATAGCATGAGTGACAGAAGTCCCATCCGTGACTCCATTGACATCCCAGGAGAAGACAGTCGACTTGGCTAAGTCTATGGAAAAGATGAACTTGCAGGAAATAGAGATCAGCAGGCTCAAAAAGGAGATTGAGAACCTTCAGGAACTCAAATCTTCCTTTCATACCAGCCTCTCCAAGGAAAATTAGGTGACAGAGCAGCTCAAACAGGAGCTACAACAGCTCCAGAAGCAGACAGTGGCAGGAAAGACTTTGGTTGAGGCTAAAGAAAGTGTATGGATAGACATCACCAAGTACATGAATGAGATATGGCCCATGATACAGATAATGTTCGAGCAGAATGAATTGGTGCAGAGAAGCAAGCAGGCCATTGAGAAGATCAGATCAGAATTGGGAGAGATGCCAACACAGCCAAACGAGATCATCAAGTTCCTCAATTCTAAGACCAAGGAAGAACTGGAAGAGATGAAAATTGAAGACAGAACAGAGACCATCCTCGAGGTCAAAAGAGTTTTGACCAAGACAGGATTAATTCTTCAGCTGGAAGAAAAGGTTCAAGCCATGGACCTAGGGGTACAAAAATTCTTTAGTAAGATTGAGGCTCTCCATAAGAAAGGCCTTCCTGGTCTGAAGGTAATCAATGATAAATTGATGACACTCCCAGACTACAAGAAGAGATTGGCCAATGTGGATAAGGACAGTTCGAAGTTTGCAAAAATCCAAGGGAGCATCACTGGCAAGGCATTTCTAGATGCACTTCAGTGGGACATCAGTATCCAACATGAGATTTGATATATCTTCCTCACCAAGCCTACCTTCGCCAAGTACACAGAAATGGATGAAGTGTATCGAAGGCTACTCAAAGTGAACGTGCCTAGTCATCTCTGATGGGAGGAAATATGTGATCTGATCGAGTAGCAGATGAGTTGTCCTAATCCATTCATTTGTCCAGTCAGATGAGGTCGTGCAAAGGCTTCATCAAAGGCCCACCCAGAAATCAGCATGCAGTTACACCACGTCATCAAGCAGTTCCTAGATTTAGGAAATTTGTTAAGTTAGTTAGGCTAAAAATAGATTTAGCACATCCTGATCATTAATGACAGGATCGTTTGTAATTTGAGTTATAAATACTTCATCTTTCAAAGTATTGAGGGTTGTTGATCTTCACACCCTGACACTATCAAACTGTAATATTTTTGAAGAGATCTTCCATTAATAAAAGGAGGCACTTTTACAGGATTCTTGTGTGTATTCGCTGGTGATGTTTTTCTCTCTAAGTTGAATGTTATTCTCGCTTTTTTATCATACCATTTTCTAAATCTAATCTTTGAGAGTAACGAATGTTGCAGGATTTATCTCATATACCCTATTTCTGACTCGAAAGATTTTAGTGTTTTATCTTTTGGTGTTTTCAATAAAGAAATTCTTAATTGCTTCTTTGTTGAAATTATCTTTCTCATCTTTTCTGCTATTCATCATTTATGCTATTAAAGAATCCAGTGATTATATTATCTCTCCCTGTGAAATTTGTCCTTTGTGTTTCTGGTTCGGATTTCATATTTTATTAAAACACAGACCCCATAGCCCAATGGATGTGTAGACTGTCTCAACCAATTTGAAAAACACTTTGACAACAAAACCGAACTATTTCTTTACCTAGCCTAATATTTAAAATTGGAAACATAGCTAAATTATATAGAGAGATCCCTCTCTGAAGTTGGAAGGGCTAGATCCCAGCTTCGAAAGCGGTTGGATAAAGTTACCTTTTGTAGATTTCTTCTGTTGTCAACCTCTAGGAAATTTACAGCGTACTAATAGCAAGTGTCTCTTTTAGCATATGTATTTTTCATTTTGTTGCATTTGTTTAGTTTCAGTTTCAGCATTAAATTTTCATTTCGCAGTGAGTCATGTGTGGTTTTCAGTTTGTATAGTGGTTTTGATTTCATAGCAGGAATCGGGTTGCAAGTTTCAAGAAAGAGTTGGGAACAACCCAATGGATTAGGCATCGATCTTCAGGTTCTTTGCTACCTCGGAGGGAGGATAACACCCCCATTGGAGCCTATGTTAGCGAGTATAAATTCACAAAGTTAAAACAATTTTTTTTGTTTCTAATTGAGTCTTGTAGTCATGTCCTCATCTCTTAAAGATCATGTGACAAGGTTCAATGGTATTTCTATCGATGTAATGTTGATGAGGTGATGAGGCATATGGAGCACTCCTAGTCATTTTTGTGATTATTTTTATATCCTCGACATTACATATGTCCCTCTAGATGAAAAAATGGCAAATAAACTATCACATGTTGTCGGAGAGAGAGAGAGAGTTCACAAAGGAAACTGTTGAAACAAAGATTTCGTAGCAAATTTCCTAGTTGTTGTGAAATTTTATTTTCTTTATAACTTTAAAAATATGAAATGGGCTTTGCCCAAATGTTTTTTGGAGAGGCATCATAGCTTCATTAATTTTCTAACAAAACATCATACCAACCCAGTTCTCCGTTTGGGAAAAAAGGATAAATTACTAGTTTGTTGAGAAATCTCCTGGTTGCTGCAAAATTTCATGTAGTTGATTGTTTTTGTAGTCAACTTCAAGCACATATTCCGAGGAGATGGTGATTGATATAAACAAATGAAATATTTTTTTCTCAAGAACGGGTTCATATACAAAAACCTCTGTCAGTTTTTTCACAGGTTTCTTGGTTTGGGATATTTGAAGGGATCGTTACAACCTATTTTACATTTTTTTGCCAAATTTAATTAGTTAAAAACCAAACCCTAAAAAATAGGGGTTAGTCTATAACTACTTCTTTAATATGAAACCCTAAATATTTCGACCTTATTAAGTTTGAAGGTGATGTAATTATATATATTGTGAAGGACAGAAGGAGAAACAAGTTGGACACTTGAGGAAAAATACTTTTTGGTTGTTGGATATATTTTTTGTTGTTAATGAAATCTTTCAAGCTGAAGGACTTGAATATTTGTATTAGAGATTCTTGTGTTGATAATCTGCAATGTGCTTTCTTTGTGAATGTTTACTATATTTTTTGATCATGATGTTTATTCTTCTAATTTGAATGGATGATTATAGATAAAGAATTCATCTTTAATGCTCTTTATCTCACATTCAACTTCATGTTTTAGTGTTCTGGTATTATAACAGAATTGATCCACTGCTTGGTTATCTATTATAGTTGATTTATTTCTTTCATCTCACCACCATAATACAATACCTATGATAACTGACAGATTGCTAGATACCTAGCCTGTGAAGTACATTTGTTCATATCAACCAATTTTGAAAGCTTGGATTTGACCTCACTTCATTATCACTCCATGCCCAATGGGTGTTTCACTCAACCCTGCCACCAGTTTTTGAAAACCTCACATAACTTAAGATCTATCCATTGTGCCTATTCAATAACCATTCTTTCTCGTGGCTAAGTTATTAGAGATATCCCTCTATGGGTTGGAAGGGGTAGTTTCCAACCTACAAGTTGGTTTTTGTTTACCTCTGGGTTTTCCTTCCACAACCAATGAAATTTATAGAGTGGTGACATAGTGTATATTTCAAGCATGGACCTCATGGGATGAGATAAAATGTGGTTGTTTCCACATGCCCACTTTGTGTTGTACACAAATGGAGTAAGTATGGTACTCTCTTGAGCCCAAAGTGGGGAGTACAATGATGAGACTCTCGTGCACCTTAATGGGGGGAGTTCAAAAATACAATGAATATTGTTCATAAAACCACTTGTGGTATCTCCTTTAATCTAACAAAGGGGGGAATTAATGATGGAAGTGAATATGGTTTTTAGACGGAAATCTTCGACAAACAATATGCCATATGAGAATCAAATTTCTAGATGGGTAACTATAGTATCTAGATGACAGACTTTGGAAGAATTATGGTTCAATGAATTGTAATTGAATAATAGACAAGGATGTTGATTTTGATAGAAATATTGCAGACATTTTGTTCACCTTGATGGTCATTTGACCTAGTAGAAGACAACAAGATCCTTTTACATTGTATCTTGGCATTTGATTGAGTTGTCAAGCATTTTCATGGATGTATCAGACGTGCAACTGATTCACTTTTCTTGGTTCATGTTGGATATGTGAGTGGATTATAATACCCTTGGTTCGGTTTATCTACGACCAACAAAACCCAATAGACACTGGCCCTTTCATCATCACCTACTTTTGCAACTGAAGTCTCACTCGAGGTATCTATTGGGATTGCAAGAATCAAGTTTCTGCAATATTGAGGGATTGGGTGGAAATAATTTGGTTCATTCTTTCTTATTATGTTAGTGCGCATAATACTATCCTTACTCTGTGTTAACTTACTTCGTGATTTAGATTCATATTATCCATATATTTTAGATTACTTCCTAAACCCATTTCTTTAACAGTTATGATCATTGTGCAAAGATTCAACATGAGAAACAACTAATCTACTATGAAACCATACATAATTCATAAGCAATCACATCAAATATAGATGACACTAGATTTAACGTGGTTCACCCAACTCTGGGCTACGTCCACAATGGTTGGCTTCTTTATTATTCTTCCATTCAATGCTTCAAGGTTACACACTGCGCCTACATAGATGTATTATGGAAATATTCCTTTTTTCCTATCCTAACCACTCTACAATGCAAGCCTCCTTCTCTCTGCATCGTCCCTCACATTCTGATACAAATTCCTCTCTTTCACAGACTAGAAAGAGTACATAAAATAAATTAATAAAACTCAACATGGGAACTGTTATCAATCCAAGAGTCACTCCCACACTGCAAATTAGAGTGATCTTGGTAACATAGAAATGCAAATGGATTAAAATAGTTTGAATAGGTGGATCAACAAGAGAAGAGTAAAAAGGAGGGCATCAGATTGCTGCAAATACCTTCCATTGCGCATGGAGTCATAACATCCTACAGATTAAAGGAAATCAAGTTGCCTACCAGACAAAAGGCTTATGCGAAGATGGATAGAAGAATAGAAGTTAAACAAAGAGAAGAATAAGCACATAACAAAGATCCTTTCTGTAATATAGATTAAAGAGTGATTGAACAATAAACTGTGATTAACAAGCAATTAGCACAAATCCTTTGCAGCTCATGAATTCATTAACCAAAGGTAGCTTTTGATGTTCAAAATCTATAAATATTATTCAAGCAAGATGAAAATATAGAATAATAAAAAAGAACACAAATTCTGATAAGAAACTCTCATGAATCTCTAATGGTATAAATGCTAATTACAACAAGCCCTCAAGCTTACAATTGAGCAAATAAACTACTCCTCTAGCTCTCTCCCCTCTTAGATCATGAATCCAACCCTTTTCCTCAAGAGATATCCTTCCTTAAATAGAAAATAGCATCCAAATAAACTTAGGAGGTCGAATCCCATATCCTTCATTGGATTCTAAGCTTGGATATAGGTGACAATAATCAAAGAGACAAACATCCAACAAACTGCTAATTTTTAGGAATTTGTTGGAAGTCATTAAAAAAATGTCTCCACCTCATTGCATGAGGCCTTTTCTAGAGCTAAATATTAGCTGCATGTGTCCCTTGACATCTAACTAATCCTCTAGAATCCATTCGAACCCTCCTTGACATGTGGCAACCTCTCAATAAGGCAAATATCAAAACCGTGACCGCTACAGGAAAATTAGGTAGCGCCGCTGTAAAATAGTAGGTAGCGCCACTTCTATGTCTAATATCTCTCAAAAAATAACACTTTTTGAAAAACTGAGAGAGGGTTTTGTTACTTGGTAGGTTATGAACAAAAACATCCTCCATTTTTCAAAAATACCGTCTCAATTGTTCATAATCCAAGTTTCAAGTTAGTGACTCAAAATTGGTAAAATAACTCTACACAATTCATTTTCTGCGATAATTTAGGTAGTGGATTTAGGTAGCACCCGACTGTGTGTCTGTGTGTGATTGGGTAGCGCAAATCCGTGAGTGATTTTGATTCTTGGAACCTTGTGAGATTTTTGTCAATGCTTGTTCTTGACACTTGGCACCTTAACCAATATTGTGCTAACATTAGGCTCCATGGGGGATGGCATGCTCCCCACGAGCTGCCAAGAACTTGCAGAACAATAGCCTTATCCATATTATTCTCTGTCCAGTAAACCAACAAGCATGAAAGCATCTCTGTTCATTACTTGAAATTGAAATAACTACTGCAAACTGACGGAAAGGAAATGCTCAAAAACGAGCTTATTTCTTCCTACTCCTACTCTAATCAAGTGTCTTTCTTCTTGATTAAGTAAGGTCATGATTCCAATGAAACCATACAAGCATCTGATTAGATAGTGAAATCCCTGATACGACAATGATGAATGCAGGAAGCCATATATTACTGATATGAAATTCAAAAGAAAAGAACAACCAACCTTCATTTGACAAAAGTGTTCTGACATCTAAGCTGCTCAAAGATCCAATATAATTAGCCAACGGATCAATAAAAATAAAAAGGAATACTTCTTCCTTCTATTTTAGCTAAACATCAAAATATTTCTGCATATCCTCATGTTGATCATGGCTTCCACCTACAACCACCTGCAAATATGAACATAGCTGCAAACTAACTTCATTGTTGATGATAGATTGTTTGTTGTTGTCTGTAGATCCAGGTTCAAATATAGTTCATGCGGGATCATTGATTTGTAGATTTCCTAATAGCTAATTTCTTCAAAATATTGTTCTTCATCATAATTAGATTCATAACTGTCATAACTCAGTTAGATTCTCCTCAAATCAATGAAATGGATCTTCTCTTCTTCATCAGAGTATTCATCAAAGAGAGGTGAGCCCAAGGCTCCTTGGTCTTGCACAGAAAAATGAACAATCCCCCGATCTCTCTCTTCAATCTTAGGTGAAAGGATATCATGGGAAACCTCTTGCAGGAAAAGAGAAAGATCCTCTTCCACAATTGGTTCTTCTTTCGAATCGAAGATATTAGATGCAT
>SNQJ01S0249229.1:0-12947 GCA_010110895.2 Picea sitchensis | reverse complement strand
TAATAAGGCCTTTCAATAAAATAGAATAAGGAAGATGTAAGAAGACCTAATAGAAGCTTCTGCTTCTAGAAGGATCTTCCTCTAGATGTTTCTCTTAATAGACATATTTAGTATAAATAAGGGTCAAGGGTATGGAAACCCTAGCTTGAAGATTATTGTAACAGAGCGCTGCTCGATTGGAGGTTTCCCCCTCAAAGAGGCCCGTGAAAATTTCTTTCTGAATCAAAGTGCTATTTCTATTTCTATTCGTATATCATTTATGTGTTATTGTGAAGATTATGCTGGATATTTTACTGTTATTCTTCCATTTCTAGCATTTTATTTTTGTTCTGCATATTTTATATAGCTGGTATCTTGCACAGTTGTAGTGTGCCCAAATATTTGACTATTTCTCCCTTGTTGCATTGACACACATCACATTCAGCTACAAAATTATGAATGTCATGTTTCATACCATCCCAGAAAAGGGAACGTTTGACCCTGTCATAGGTTTTGGTGAACCCGGAGTGCCCTGTTGTGGGTGTAGCATGAAGCTCCAAATGTACCGTGGATTTAAGCTTTGATTTTTTACTTAAATACAAATGGCCTTTGTATTGAAGTTCATCATGGAGCCAAGAGTACCCTGGGGAAGCTACAGCATTGGACTACAATTGTTGGATCAACTGTGAACTTTTTGGATCTTGTAGCCATTCCTGGCGAACGACTTGGAGCCAATATGGTACAATGAATGAAAGAGAAAAAATGGATCCTTCATCTTCATATTTCTAGGAAGGTGCATCTGCAACCACATTGTCTTTGCCTTTATTGTAAATGATCTCATAATCATATCCAAAGAGTTTAGTCACCCATTTTTTTTTGTTCTGGGGAGGAAATGTGTTGTTCCAGAAAATACTTGAGGCTTTGATGGCCTGTATTAATTTGGAAACATTGCCCCAATAGATAAGGGTGCCACAGATCAATGACATGCAGAATAGCCAACATTTCATTTTCATAGATGTATTTTCCCAGATTTATTTCAGATAGTTTCTTACTGGTAAAGGCCAAAGGTTGACCCTCTTGCATAAGGACAACACCAATTCCTTTCCCTGAGGAATCACATTCCAACACAAAGTTCTTTGTGAAATAGGGAAGGGAGAGGACTGGAGTGGTGCACATGGCCATGTTCAAGGTTTGAAAAGCTTGAGAAACAGCTGGAGTCTAAGTGAAAGAGTTATTTTTGAGAAGAGCAGTGAGAGGTTCTGCAATCTTCCCATAATTCTGAACAAACTTGCGATAATACCCTGTTAAGCCCAGAAATACATGCAAGCTCTTAAGAGTCTTTGGGTGAAGCTAGTTATGCATATCTTCAATCTTTTTAGGATCCACCCTGACACCATCTTTTCCAACTAGATGACCCAAGTATTCTACTTCTGAAGCGCCAAAATCACATTTAAACTGTTTCAGGAAAAGTTGGTGTTGAAAGAGTAGATGGAGAAATCAATCCACATGAGCAAGATGGTCTATCTAGTTTTTTCTATAGATGAGGATATCATCAAAGAAAACTAAGACAAAATGGTGGAGAAAAGGACGGAAGAAATGATTCATAAGGCTTTGGAAGGTGGAGGGGGAATTACACAAGCCAAAGGGCATGACCAAAAGCTCATAGTGGCCCTGATGAGTTCTAAAGGAAGTCTTTGGAATGTATTCCTCTTTTATACATATTTGGTGGTAGATTGAATAAAGATCAAGTTTAGTGAAGAATTGGGCACCACTCAATTCATCCAGGAGGTCATCAATGACAAGAATGGGGAATTTGTCTTTGATGGTAAGTTTTTGAGGGCATGGAAGCCAGGACACATTCACCAAGAACATTCTTTCTTCAAGACCATGAACATAGGAGAAGAGTAGGGGCTCGTACTAGGGAGGATAATGCCTGCATTAAGGAGTTCCTGGACCATTTTCTCATTTTCATTTTTTTGGGAAAAGGGGTGATGATACAGATGGATATTGGGAGGAGTTGGGTGATAACACTGGAATGACCTTTTTTGAGAAGCTTTTCCATGCAATGGGAACTAATGATCTCAATTGAACCGGCGATGATGCCTTGGAACTTATATTGGTGGCCCTCTTGGTCGAATTGCATAGTTAAGTCTTTAAAATCCATGAGAATGGGACCCAAAATTTGGAGACACACATTTTCACAACGCCCTCCACATTTCATGGAACCACCATTGACAATCATGATTTGGAAATTATTGATGGCATGGATGTAGCAATGAGTTTCTTGGGAAATGCAGTGATGAATAAAATTATGGGTGATTCCACTATCAACCAAAATGATGACCTTCCGATGCTTGATGTAACTGATTAGCTTGAGGCTTTGGGGAGCGGAGAAGTTGGTGAGAGCATTGAGGGAAATGACTGGTTCTACTTTGGGAGGGTCCGAGGGAGGGGTTATGTCTGTGGATTCATATGACTCAGACACAAAGAGAGTTTATACATCCTCTTCTAAAATATCCTCGGAGATGGCCATAAAAATATTTTGTTCTTTACACTTGTGGCCCGAGAAATATTTGTCATCACAGTTATAACAAAGGCCTTTGAGTTGGTGTTTAGCCATTTCATCCCTGGTCAATTTTTGGATCTTTAGTGGAGCAGAGGTAGTAGTGGGATTTATTGGTTTAGGACGAGAGATAAAGGAGAGTTTTTGGTTTTGAGAAGATACAACCTGTTGTGCTTCTTTATCTCTTTTAGTAGCCTCCACTCAACTTTGAGGCTGAGCCATGAGGACATGGGCCTTATTGTCATCCTTGAGGCACATGATAAAACACTCTCGGAAAAAGGCATCAGACATGCCCTCTGTTCTAAAAGCTAGGCACTCAAAGGAAGCTATAAAGTCTTCCACTGTTCCTAATTGTTTCAACTTTGTCAAATAGCCCAAATGGTTGGTGTCAGTGTCAAAGAGTTCATAAATATTTGCCACAAAGTGTGTCCAACAAATATACCCTTGACGAGAAGTTTTTATCCATTCCCACCATTGCCAAATTTCTTGATCTAGATGGAGAACACCATACTAGAGTTTGGCCAAGTCATTTGTAATGCTGTACAAAGAGAAATAATGTTCCATTTGGGTTGCCCAACCAGTGGGGTCCAAGCCATCAAATTTTGTCACATCCACCCGCGAAAAGCATAGGTCACATTGAAAGTGATGGTTTTGAAAGTTATGGGAATGAGAGGAATTGTCACCTTCAATATGTGGAGGTGAGGAAGAGGAAGGGTTATCTGTAGGGATATGAAGTTTGGTGCAGAGTGCCGAAAAGACTGATTCAAGATGGGTGGTGAGGTCTTGTTTGATTTCCTCCATTGAGGACTGCATGGTTGTATTGATGGTGACAACATTGGCACTGAGTTATTTCACTTCTTGTTGGGTCTCTATGAGACCTGATTGCAAGGTGTTGAAGCGAGCTTCCAAGTCTTGGCTACGGGTATGGGCCATGAGGATTGAGGAACTGAAAAGGGGTGAGTGAGGTCAAAAATTTTTGCCGAAAAAATGATATGGATGAATGTGATAAGGGTGAAGAGATGAATCCAATGGGATGGGTCTCAAATAATTGTGAAAACATTTCCAGACTTTTTTTTTATTTTTATTTTTTTACACCTATAGAGTTATACTCCGGTATGAAGAATACTACAGAGAGGAAATGCCAAAATGTTGAACCAAAAATAAATGTGTATTTACTTGGCAACCTAAACACAGTTATGCGACAATAGATCTTGTCTATTTTAATTTTTTTATGTTTATGTCCCCAATGGTTCTACATACAAGGGTTTTCCCTATGCTATAGCTCTCTGATATACATGCGGGATCCAACAGTAGGGCTCGACCCAATATCTCAGGGAACTAACTAAGGAGGATAGACTGTACTCTTATCCGTACTACCCGACTACCCAGGTACTAGAGAACATCTTCCCAAGTGCTGTTCTCGGTGACACTATAGCAGTCAGGCAGCCGATCGGTTTATCTAAAGAGGGCTTCAGGTAATCTAGGATGAGTTGTACACAGGTGTTGTCTACTCCTCTACCACTTGAAGGGGTACCAATAGGGGTAACAAGGGTGGCCAACATATGTGCGCTTAAGTACCACTTGTATTTCCTGCATGTATGAATCCCTCAACCGCAGGTTTATGTGCGAAATGATAGATCTCTGTGGCTTAAAGACACCAGAATACGTCTCTACCCTGGAAAAAAAATTAACCCACACTTTCTTCCAAGGAAATTGCTCTAATACCACTTGTAATATACTAGATATAAAATGTATGCAGGATAGAAATAAAATGCCAGTAATGGCAGAATAACAACAATATAACCAGAACATTCACCACAATAACACTGAAATGATATGAGAATAATAAAAAAAATAACACTTTGAATTTGAAAGCAATGTTCACAGGCCTCTTCGAGGGGGAAACCTCCAATTGAGCAGAGCTCTATTACAATAATATACAAGTTAGGGTTCTCATACCCTTGACTCCTATTTATACTAAAAAGAAGCATCTAGAGGAAGATCCTTCTAGAAGCAGAAGCTTCTATTAGGTATTCTTACATCCGTCTTATTCTATTTTATTGAAAGGCCTTATTAATATTGACCTTTATTACATTTGAATATATTGTTCTACCTATGTGCGGGTTAGGACCCTAACATATTGTATGGTATGGTATTGGTAAGGTATTGGTATTGGAATTGGTATGGTATTGTATTGGTATTGGTATTAGTATGGTATGGTATTGGTATTGATACTGGTATGCAATGGTATTGGTTATATTGGTATGCAATGGTATTGGTATTGTTATTGGAAAGGCATAAGGGTATTGGCAATGCATAATGGTATTGGTTTTGGTATGGTATTGGTATGGTATTGGTATGGAATGTCATGCTATTGGTATGGTACTAGTATTGGTATTGTTATTGGTATTGGTATGGTATTGGTATTTGTATTGGTATTGGTATTTGTAATGGTATTGGTACGGTATTGGTATTTGTATGGTATGGTATGGTATTGGTATTGGTATTGGTATGGTATCGTATTGGTATTGGTATTGGTATGGTTTAGTATGGTATTGATATTGGTATGGTATTGGTATTGGTATGCATATCATTGCCAATGCATACCATTTTCATGCAATGGTATTGAATGATATTGGTATCGGTATGCAATGGTATGATATTGGTATGGTATTGGTATTGTTATAGGTATGGAATGGTAAGGTATTGGTATTGGTATTTTATTGGTAAGGTATGGTATGGTATTGTATTAGTATTGTATTGGTATGGTATTAGTATTGGTATTGGTATGGTATTGGTATGCACTGGCATTGGTATTGGTATTGGTATGCAATGGTTTTGGTTGTATTGGTATGCAATGGTATTGGTATTGGTATTGGCAAGGCATAAGGGTATTGACAATGCATATTGGTATTGGTATTGGTTTTGGTTTTGGTATTGGTATTGGTAATGCATATTGGTATTGCTATGGTATAGTATTCATATGGTATTGGTATTGGTATGGTATTGGTATTGGTATTTGATGCAGACCCCCAACCCATAGGCCGAGATCCGCTTTCCAGATCATTCAAATCTCCTTGAGCTGAAGTGGCTCTTTCGAATCCCTATCAGAACCTTCAACCAATCGATCCACAAGTCCTTATGAATTGAGCCTACATGAACAAACACCAGGCGCCAACTCAAAATTCCTTGATCATAATAATGTTGCACCCTTCACTAATTCAAGACTTCGATTCTTCACTATTTCACAATCCTTGATGTCAAATTTCTCGACCCTCTACTGCCGAAACTCGAAATGTCGATCCAACAAAATGTTTGGCCACGTCCTCCTACACAGCCATATCATGTTTCACGATTTTGGGAATCCCGAAATAAAGAATCCCTATCTCTCGTCTTCATGAATGCCGAAATTCCGAACCCCGATGCATTCAGCAAGGACTAGCTCCCCTATGGAAATTTTTCACTAATTCAGAGTTTCATACTTTGCGTCTTCATGAATCCTGATGCAAGGCTTCTGACTCTCCAACCTACGAAACCCCAAAATAGTCAATGGATTTTGACTCTGCCTGGAGACAAGTATGCCATCTGTCTTTATTCTCGGCTTTTGGGACTTGAACAAGACACTGATTTATGTCCCCCTAACACTTCAAAATCCTGAAACTCCATGCCAATTCCTGTCACAACTCGCGACTTTGGGACTTTCATTCCACTATTCTCAACTTCTTGTCATCAGGGTCCCCGAAATGCTGAAATAATATGATGGCTCAGACAGATCATGATAAACAATTGATGTTGAATATTGACACCAACGGAATGGATTCGTCCAAACCCTATCCGCCCTACAACTCCCACTAGTACATATGACCAAATTTGCGACGGTTTTTCATTGATATTGCCACACTTATCTGTCACAATTTCCACGAAAGCTAAGATTTTTTTTCATCAGAATAATTTCGTCACTATATCCATGATCGAGGTGTGCATGGAAACATCGAGAAAATTATCTCTCCATGTTTCACCACCTTCAATATCAGTTAACCCTGTGCATTGTTGCAATTACGATGAACTATCATCACAATTACAATGAAGAAACATGGCAATTGCGACGAAAAGTTATGCCAAGCCAATAACTTACGACACAACTGCCGAATGTGCGATGAAAGCCCATCGCAACTTGTGATGAAAATTTGTGGTAATATCGATGAGTGAAATATCTCAAAACCAAATTTACGACGCACATGTTATATATGTGACGAATATTCATGGAAAATTGCAATGAAGTTTGATTGCTATATTGACGGTGGTGGTTAAATAGTAAAATTTTTCCGACGAAGTTGCGTCGATATTGCGATGATGACTTTATGTTTAAAAAAATAAATTACATGAAATATGGTATACCATATTGTATGTCATATTACAATGTAATATGGTAATGCCACATTACATTGTAATATGGCATTGCTATTACATTGTAATATTATGATATTCTAATATATTGTAATATATATATCCCCTACAAATAATCAAGGCACTAATCAACCAAATATTGTAAGCATCTATTATCATGAAGTTGGATTAGAAGTAAGGATACCAATATGACAATATACACAAAGAATAATTTGGAATATTTCTTTCAAAAAAACACATGGATTGCATGAGTGAGTCATTATGCAATTTATATTACACAATACTATGGCAACACTTATAAGATTTATGGATGATATCTTAAGACCATTTCTCTAACTTGTTTATTGTAGCCTCCTTGGATGATATTTTGACTTTTAGCAAGATTTGGGAAGATCATTTGAAACATTTGGAGATGATATTTTTAACCCTTCAACACAATTAATTNTGAGCTATTATGCACCCCCCTTTGAATGTGAAAAGGGGCTCTTTAGGGCACCATTAGGTCTTTGACCAGCCTCCCCATGCAGATTGAGCTCGGATTTGATGTCAAATCGACTTGGGAGCCGATCCAATAGTGGTTGGGAGGCCAACCAGCTTCATAAATGCACCGTTTGGCAGGCGTGTGGGTTTTGCACCCCACAGCCATGCTTATGCGCCCAATATACGATGATATTGCGTGCATGCGCTAGTTTTCAGTGGGTGTACTGCGCTTTTTAATTTTTTAGCCAATTTTGTATAGTTTTGGCTCTTTTGCTGTGCTATGGAACTAATCCTTGTGCCATGAATGACTGTTTTTTTGTGCTGATGATGTTGAGTTCTTGTCGCTCTGTGCAGACGAAATTTCAGTGATAACACCATTAGACTCCATCTCCTCTAGAAATATCTTTGATTCTTTCCTACTAGCACCACATATCGCACTTGACATTGATACCTTGGACCACTCTTATGATCATTGCTTTTTCAACCACATGGATTCTTCTTTAATATTTTGAGGATACAAACACTTCCATGATTTTAATTACTCTTGATACATCTAATAAGATTTTTGAATGGATATTTCATAGATGCATGGATTTGAACTAGATATTGATATTTTGGTACCTTTGCATCATTTAGTTATCCATGATTGGCTTAGAAAAAATGTAGCAAAGATGTAGCAATTTTTATCACACCTATTGGTATTGGTATTGTCAATGCATATTGGTATTGGTAATGCAATGGTATTGGTATTGGTATTGGTATGGTATTGGTATTGGTATTGTATTGGTATGCATATCATTGCCGATGCATACCGTTGCCATGCATTGATATGCAATGGTATTGGTATTGGTATTGGTATCCAATGGTATGTGATTGGTATTGGTATTGGTATTGGTATGGCATGGAATGGTATTGGTATTGGTATGCAATGGTATTCATATTGGTATGCAATGTTATTTGTATGAAATGGTATGGTATTGGTATGGTATGGTATTGGTATGGTATAGTATTGGTATGGTATTGGTATTCTCCACTTTAGTTCTCCTATTGACTTCCTACCTAAGATACCCACTCCACTAGAATTTCCTTAGACTTCATCTCCTCTAGAAATATCTTTGATTCTTGCCTACTAGCATAACACATCACACTTGACAATGATACCTTGGACCACTCTTATGATCATTGATTTTTCAACCAAATGGATTCTTGTTTAATATTTTGAGGATACAAACACTTCCATGATTTTAATTACTCTTGATAAACCTAATAAGATTTTTGAATAGATGTTTCATAGATACATGGATTTTAACTAGATATTGATATTTTGGTACCTTTGCATCATTTAGTTATCCATGGTTGGCTTAGCAAAAATGTAGCAATTTTTATGCTACTCGGTTTTGATTTTATGCCCCTAGACCAAATTGGCCACATGTCCCTAAATGGCTTGAGGAGGCAAGTTGCAACTCGTCATAAAACTCAAACTGAGACTCAGACGCATGAACCGTTGGTTGCATTGGATTCAGAACACTGGATTTCAACTAGTGGGGCCCCTATGCTATCATTTTGTCAACTGAAAAACCATTTTTTGGAGTATCTTCGGCAGTAGGGTTTTGGTCAATGAGGCATAGTGTAATTTCTGAAGATGAGGTCGATTTTCAAGAACACTCTGTCAAGATTTTTTGTCTAGTGTAGTGGCATGGGCCTTTCCCAAACAGACTTGCGGAAGCTTACAGAACTTTGTTATGATGCTCAGTTTGGATTTTATGCCCCCAGACCAAATTGGCCACATGTCCTTGAATGGCTTGAGGAGGGGAGTTGCAACAATTGATAAAACTCAAACTAGGACTCAGATGCATGAACCATCAGTTGGATTGGATCCATAGCTCCGGGTTTCAGCTATTGGGGCTCCTGCACTATCATTTTGTTGATCAAAAAACCATTTGTTGGAGTATCTCCAACACTAGGGTTTTGGTCAATGAGGCATAGTGCAATTTTTGAAGAGGAGGTCAATTATCAAGAACATTGTATCGAGTATTTTTGGCTAGTGTAGTCATGTGGCCCTTGGCCAAACAAACTTATGGGAGCTTACAAAAATATGTTATGGTACTTGGTTTGGATTTTATGCCCATGGACCAAATTGACCACATGTCCCTAAATACCTTGAGGAGGCAAGTTGCAACTCATGATAAATCTCAAACTAGAAATCAAATGCATGAACCCTTAGTTGCATTGGATTGAGAGCACTATTTTTCAGCTAGTGGGGCCCCTACACAATCATTTTGTCGACTGTAAAACCATTTTTTGGAGTATCTTTGGCACTAGGGTTTTGGTCAATCAGGCATAATGCAATTTTTGAATATGAGGTTGATTTTCAAGAACACATTGTCAGGCATTTTTGGCTATGGTATTATGGTATGGTATTATACTAGTATTGGTATGGGTATGGTATTGGTATGCATATCATTGCCAATGCATACCATTGTGGTATGCAATGATATGGTATTGGTATTGGTATTTGTATGGTATGTTATTGGTATTGGTATTGGTATGGTATTGGTATGCATATCATAGCCAATGCATACCATTTCCATGCAATGTTATGCAATGGTATTAGTATTGGTATTGGTATGGTATGGTATTGGTATTGGTATTGGTATAGCATTGTATGGTGTAGTATTGGTATTGGTATTGGTATGGTATCATATTGGTATTAGTATTGGTATGGTATAGTATGGTATTGATATTGGTATCGTATTGGTATGCATATAAATGCCAATGCATACCATTACCGTGCAATGGTATTCAATTGTATTGGTATTGGTATGCAATGGTATTGTATTGGTATGCAATAGTATGGTATTGGTATTGGTATTTGTATGTTATTGGTATGGTATTGTATGGTATTGGTATTGGTATTGGTATGTTATTTGTTTGGTATGGCATGGTATTGTATTAGTATGGTATTGGTATGGTATGGTATGGTATTGGTATGGTATTGGTACTGGCATTGGCATGCAATGGTATTGGTATTGGTATGCAATGGTATTGGCCATATTGGTATCCAATGGTATTGGCAATGGTATTTGTATTGGTATTGGAAAGGTATAAGGGTATTGGAAATGCATATTGGTATTGGTTTTGGTATGGTATTGGTATGCATATCATTTCCAATGCATACCATTATCATGCAATGGTATCTAGTGGTATTGGTATTGGTATGCAATGGTATGCAATGGTATGGTATTGGTATGGTATTGGTATTGGTATTTGTATTGGTATGGTATTAGTATTGGTATGGTATTGGTATTAGTATTTGTATGGTATGGTATGGTATTGGTATTGATATTGGTATGGTATTGGTATTGGTATTGGTATTGGTATGGTATTGGTATGCATATCATTGTCATGCAACAGTATGCAATTGTATTGGTATTGGTATGCAATTGTACGATATTGGTATGGTATTTGTATTGTTATTGGTATGCAATGGTATGGTATTGTTATTGTTATGTTATTGGTATGGTATGGTATGGTATTGTATTAGTATGGTATTGGTATTGTGTAATATACCAGATATAAAATGTATGAAGAACATAAATAAAATGCTAGTAATGGAAGAATAACAACAATATAACCAAAACATTCACCACAATAACACTGAAATGATATGAAAATAATAACATAAATAACACTTTGAATCTGAAAGCAATGTTCATGGGCCTCTTCGAGGGGGAAACCTCCAATTGAGCAGAGCTCTATTACAATAATATCCAAGTTAGGGTTCTCATACCCTTGACTCCTAATTATACTAAAAAGAAGCATCTACAGGAAGATCCTTCTAGAAGAGGAAGCTTCTATTAGGTCTTCTTACATCCACCTTATTCTATTTTATTGAAATACCTTATTAATATTGACCTTTATTACATATGAATATATTGTTCTACCTATGTGCGGTTTAGGACCCTAACATGTCTGCCCCATTAAAAACAACCTTGTCCTCAAGGCTTGAGATGAGAAAATGGCTGCATAATGGTAGTTGGTTCCCAAGTGGCGTCTGTTGGAGTTGTATCTTTCCACTAGAATTGCACTTCCTTGATGGTTCTATGATGTAGGCGACCCTCACGCTGGTCCAAAACTGCTTCTGGTTGTATCCAAATGGATTCTTCAACTAACTCTAGAAGTTTGGTTTGAATTTGGCACTTATCTCCAATCACCTTCTTTAAGCATGAAACATGAAAAATAAGATGTAGCTTCGAATGGATGGGTAAAGCTAATTGATAGGCTATTTGTCCCACATGCTTGAGAATGGTATAAGGACCATAAAATTTGGGCACTAGCTTCTGAAAATGCTCGGCCTTGAGGGAAGTTTGCTTGTAAGGTTGCAGTCGAAGAAACACCTGATCCCCTTCTGCAAATTGACATTCAGAGTGACCTTGATATGCTTGTTGCTTCATGTGATTCTATGCCATGAAAAAAATATCTTTGAGGGTACGGAGAATAGCCTCTCGAGCTATAAGTGTTAGGTCAACCGCCTGGACCTTTGAGGCACTCAGTAAGTATCAGAGAACTGAAGGTGGCTTTTGTCCATATACCACTTCAAAAGGATTCATGCATGTAGCTGTATGGTATGAAGTGTTGTACCACCATTCAACTAGGGGTAACCATTGATCCCACTAATTTTTCTTTTCCGAGGCAAAACACCTCAAATATGTTTCCAAACACTTGTTGATAACTTCTGTTTGGCCATCAGTCTGGGGATGATAAGCTATGCTGAGATGAAATTTGGTGCCACGTATCTTGAATATTTCTTGCCAAAAATTTCTTGTGAAAGTTGGGTCGTGATCAGAAACAATAGAGTGTGGCATGCCATGAAGCTTGAAGACCGGATCCATGAAAATTTGAGCCACCATGGATGTTGTAAATGGGTGTTGAAGGGCGCATAAATGAGCATACTTGGAAAGGCGATCAACAACCACCATGATGACAGATTTATTGCCTGATTTGGGTAAGCCGGTAATAAAATCCATAGAGATATCCTTCCAAATAGCAGGTGGAATTGGGAGCGGTTTGTTAAGGTCCTAACCTGCACATAGGTAGATCAATGTATTTGGATGTAATAAAGGTCAATATTAATAAGGCCTTTCAATAAAATAGAATAAGGAGGATGTAAGAAGACCTAATAGAATCTTCCACTTCTAGAAGGATCTTCCTCTAGATGTTTCTCTTAATAGACATATTTAGTATAAATAAGGGTCAAGGGTATGAAAACCCTAGCTTGAAGATTATTGTAACAAAGCGTTGCTCGATTGGAGGTTTCCCCCTCGAAGAGGCCTGTGAACATTGCTTTCTGAATCAAAGTGTTATTTCTATTGCTATTCATACATCATTTATGTGTTATTGTGAAGATTATGTTGGATATTTTACTGTTATTCTGCCATTTCTAGCATTTTATTTCTGTTCTGCATATTTTATATATCTGGTATCTTGCAAGTGGTATCAGAGCACTTTCCTTGGAAGA
>SNQJ01S0249228.1:0-12947 GCA_010110895.2 Picea sitchensis | reverse complement strand
GTCCATCCACATCAGTGATTCTATGATGAAAGAAAGAAGTGAAATCTTTAGGGCATGGAATCTATAAGAAACTCCATGGATCCAAGAAGCTAAAGAGAAACATGAAGAAGAACATGAATATTCCAAGAAAGAAAGAAAAGACAGAACAACCAGTCATTGTATCGAGAATCACAAGATTATCAGCCTGATATGAACTCACCAAAAAGTAATCAAGCAGAGAAAATGAAAAGTGTGATGAAGAACAGTGTATGGAAGACTTATGAATGCAAGCATTGTGAGATCCATAACTAGAAGTTCTCCCAGATGGAGGGAGAAGACTGTGATGATTGTTTGCTCCAAGTAAACCAGACATACCTCTACATGAGCCAGTGTTATGAACATAATATATATAAATAAGATGTTCATAACATAATAATTAATTAGTAAATAGTTAGTTAGTAAATAGTAGTTATTAATAATGAAAGGACATGCTCTCAAAAAGACATGTCTAGTAGTGAAAGGGCACCCCTGTGTGGGTATATAATAAGCCCTCATTCTCAATTGTAATCATCATATATTTTATCAATTATTCATATTTCATATATATTATTGCGATTGCATATTTGGTTATCTCCATGGTAGCAACATGAAAAGCAAAGACGATTCGGGCTTGATTCTAGAAGAAGTCTTCTTCTTAGAGAAGCCTTAAAGTATTCTTTGTTGTCCATCTACATCCAGGATTCTATGATGAAAGAAAGAAGTGAAATCTTTTAGGCATGGAATCTATAAGAAACTCCATGGATCCAAGCAAGAAGCTAAAGAGAAACATGAAGAAGAACATGAATTATTCCAAGAAGAAAGAAAGAATAACCAGCCATTGTATCGAGAATCAAAAGATTACTAGATTGATATGAACTCACCAAAAAAGTAATCAAGCAGAGAAAATGAAAAGTGTGATGAAGAACAGTTGTATGGAAGACTTATGAATGCAAGCATTGTGAGATCCATAACTAGAAGTTCTCCTAGATGGAGGGAGAGAAGACTGCGGATGATTGTTTGCTCCAAGTAAACCACATTCTTATTATGAGCCAAGCCAGCAGGAACATAATATATATATAAATAAGATGTTCATAACATAATAATTAATTAGTAAATAGTTATTAATAAAATAGTAGCATATTACCTAGAAAGGACATGTCGACATGCTCAGTAGTGCTGGCATCCCTGTGTGGGTATATAAGCAGCCCCTCATTCTCAATTGTAATCATCATATTTTATCACTATTCATATTTCATATATTATTACATTGCATGTTTTGGTTATCTATTACGCTGGTATCGTGAGCTTTTTCGATCCTCCCCACCTCGTCTATTCCACCTTCCAAATGACCATAAAAAGCCAACTTCCCATTCCCATTTCTTTTCTTTTTCTTTTTTCCCCATCCCTCGCTTTTTTCTTTCTTCTCCTACTCTCATCCCCTAACTTTTCTCCCAACCAATTTCTGGGTTCCGTTAAAATAAATATATATATATATATATATATATATATATTTTTAACTTATCCTCCTCCTACCGTCTCCTTCCCCTATCACTTGTTCCTTCTCCCATTCATTCCCGCAACCCTCCTACTCCCCATTCTACATCCCCGTATTTTCCCTTACCCCCTTTCCCAAACTCCACCCCGTCTGCTTTCCCCTTCCCCGCCACCCTCGCTCGCGTTCTTCCCTCCCCGGGCAGCCTCTTTACCTTTCCACTCCGCTAAATTTCACGAATTTATCTCCCTCTTCACCCTCGCCCTCCTCACCACCCCCAGAATCTCTATTTCCATAATTTCATTTCCGCATCCTCAAAGTCAGTATACAACCCCGCCCTCGTAACCCTACACCTTCCCGTAAATCCGCACCGTAACCCCGTTTCTTTTACCTAAACTTTCCCTCCCGTAAACTACCCTAAAAAAAACCCCTTTCCCGTAACTCCTAGTCCTTGCGTAAACCCGACCCCTACTGTCACCCTGTAACAGCCGCAACCTACCTCTACCACCCTGTCGGCCACCCTCATATACAATTCATTGCACCTATTCAATAAGTCATACCGTTTTAAAAAAATTAACCAGTAAAATATATATACATAATAATAAAAATATATATATATATATTTTTAATTAACTTATAAACATATTCTTTTATACATTCTTTAGAAAAAATATATATAAAAAAATAAATAAATAAATAAAAATAAAATATAATAATAATAATAATAAAAAATAAATAAATTTTTATTATTATTATTATTATCACAATCAGCCAAAATTGCTTCTAAATATTCACCCCCAAGTACGATGAAAATGGCAGATTTAAAAAATTCAAATTGAAAAAATAGACCAAGATTGCAAAAACGCCCGACAGTTACTCGAAAAGCATTACAAAAAACTAATGTCGAATTGTAAGAAGAAATAAAGGCCAATAACGAGGCATTCAGACAAGAACTGACCCAGAACCTAAAAGAGGAGATTTCAAAAGAAGTCGGAAACAAATTACGAAAAGACATGGAAATTTTAAAGCAAGATCTTAAATAAGATATTCACCAGGAAATCGGAATTAACTTACAACAAGATTTTCAAACCTTAAAGAAATCACGTGAAGATTCCAACAAAACTGATCGACAATTGTTGTGCAACCCTGAAACAAAATATGATGAGCTTTAAAGTTAATAAAAGATCAAGGTCCCCAATCCCAACCTAATGATTCAAATTCTAACACATTGCCACTTCAAAATTCCTACAATTCAAGTCATCAAACCACATCACAATATCAAACTCTAATGATCTACCCTCCCAAAGCCAAAATTGAACCATCGAAATATAATGGCAGCGATAACCAAAGCGTGGCTTGGTTTAACAAAACCGAAGAATACTTCCAAATATACAATATTACAACCGATGAAGAAAAAGTAAAAAATGCATCCATGTTCCTCGAAGGCACAGCATGCATAATTGCGGGCTATTATGGTGGAAAGGAAGAATCCAAACATACACTTGGAACTCAAATGATTTTTTAAACTTATCTGTGGTATCTCAGAGCAAGAATTTTTTCCAAACTCACCAGGCTACAACAAAAGGGTACAGAATAATTTACACATCAATGGGAATCCTTGGCCACCAGAGTATTTGGATTATATGATGATCAATTACTCCAAGATTACATAGGTGGGCTCAAACCACATATACAAGACAGAGTTAAAATTACATGAGGTCACTAATGTTGAAATAGCAAGACTCAAGGCAAAAGCAGCAGAAGAAAAGTTAGAAGGTCAATCAAGATTTGACAAGATTTATTCAAGAAGAAACATGTCGTAACACAAACACGTAAATGAAATATATATACCACCTAAATTATGAGAAGATAGAAGAAGTCGCGATTACCAAAGAATAAAAGAAGGTAAAAGCAAATACTGTGGTGAAAAATGGGAACCAAGACACAGATGTCGCACAGAAGATAAGTCAAAAATTATACACTTGCCAAGCAAAAAAACATCGAGGAATCAAACACAAAAGAATCAGTTACAGAAGAAGTGGGAAACAATCAAAATGACATACCGACCTCAGATAATGATACACCAAGAATATCATTAACAACCATCACTGTGCATCAACCAACCACAAACTTTAAAATTAAAAGGACACATAAAAAGATAACGTCACAGTATTAAACGACACAGGAAGTACCCACAATTTTATCGATATCAATATCGCAAGGAAACTAAATTATTTAGCATCCGCATTCTACATGAAAGTGATGGTTGGCAAGATGGAAAAAATTGAAAATGCATCGCCATAGCAGAAACTCCAAATTGAGATTTCAATCTAGAATCAATTTTGCTAATCGCATCTCTCGAGGAGACGAATTTTAGGAGTCCAATGGTTGCAAACCTTAGGCACCTTACTTCCAATAATCACCAAGAGCATTTCATCCAATTCAAATGGCAAGGGTAAAGTTATAAATTATATGGTTTCAACCCCCCCAAACACAAGTTATATCATCTCAACAAATGGAAAAAATGATTCGAAAGGAGCAACTACTATGTTATCCAATGCTACCACATGGGAAAACAAGAACCAGAACAAGACTCCAAAAATTAGAAATCCAAGACCTAATTCAAGCATACAAAAAGGTGTTTCAAGATCTTCCCATGGACTTACCTCCACAAAGAACAATTGAACACTTAATTGAAATTAAAACAGGGTCAAGCCCAGTCAAGATCAGACTCCATACATATACCCCCATCATCATAAAACAGTAATAGAAAGATTAGTTCAAGACTTGTTGGAAATGTGGATTATCACAAAAGTAGAGTCTATATTCACCGCAGAAAATTAGTACGAAAGAAAGATGGTTCTTTCGTGTTATGCATAGATATCGTGGACTTAACAAGATTACAATTAAAAATGAATTTCCCATCCCATTTATTGAGGAAATGTTGATGAACTTCATGGAGCAAATTTTTCAAACTCGATTTGAGATCAGATATTAACAATAGGGTAAGACTAGAAGATGTACCCAAGACCGACTTCCAAACCCATGAAGGACACTATGAATCCAAGGTAATGCCCTTTGGGCTAACCACTGCCCCGTACCACATTCCAAGCAACTATGAATGAGCTATTTCACCCAATAATTCCAAGAAAATATGTTGTCTTCTTTGATTTGACATTTTAGTGTACAACAAAACATGGAAGGAACACATAAATCATTTAGGATAAGTATTATCTATTTTAGAAAAATCAATTCTACGCTAAAATGTCAAAATGCTCCTTCGACAAGGAGGAAGTAGAATACCTCTGGCCACATTATTTCCAAAACGGAGTCAAGGTAGACCCAAACAAAATTAAAGCAATTACAGAATGGCCCACCAAAAAGCATATCTAAACTAAGAGGATTTTTAGGTTTCAAGCGTGATACTATCTAATTTATCCTTGTCAAAACTATGCTCACTTAATCGCCCTAACAAACCTCCTCAAAAAGAAGAACTCTTCATTGGAGGAAGAATTGAAAAATGTTTTCACTTAAAGAATCATGTCCACAACTCTCGTATTAGCTACCCCCGATTTCTCCAAACCTTCATAATTGAATGTGATGCTTCAATTATGAAGGGTTTGGAATCGGAGCAGTCATGATGCAAGATGTACACCCAATAGCATTTGAAAGCAGGAAAATAAACAAAAAGGAATTCTTACAGTCCACATACAATAAAGAAATGCTTGCAATTATGCATGCATTAAATCCAAATGGCTATTCACATCTCTTTAGGAAGCAAAATTCTTGGTACGTACTGACCATAATAGCTTACAATATTTGTTACAACAAAACATTAACCCGAACAACAAAAATGGATAAATAAAATTGTCACATTTGATATGGAGATATCACATAAGAAAGGAAAAGATAACATAGTGGTCGATGCTCTTTCACCTAAAAGATGAAGAAGCACAAGTCTTTGCAAGATCAATCGCAATTCCAGAATGGCTAAACGAATCAAGTGAATATGCCAAAAACACCGAGACATGCTCCATAATCAATGATTTAACCCAATACCCTAAGTTTGAGTGGAAGAACAACATCTTATGGTACAAAGGAAGAATTTATTTGAACAATAACTAAAAATTTAAAATCAAGGTACTCAAAGAAGCTCATGATTGTCCAGCTGCAGGTCATGTAGGATATTTCAAAACATATTATAATGCTCGGCAATCATTCTTTTGGAAAGGGAAGAGCACGTATTATCCAAAAGTATGTAGCAGAACGTGATCTTTGCCAAAGAAACAAAATTGAAAATATATCAACACCAGGAGTACTCCATCCGCTACATGTTCCTAACCAAAAATGGAAGAAATCTCAATGGATTTATTGAAGGATTACCAAGATCGAAGATAAAATCTTTAGTGATAGTAGATGTGACTAACCAAGCATGCACACTTTGGCGGTGCTAAGAAAACAGACCAAGAAGGCAAACAACTCCAAGTCTTATGTAAAAATATTTATAAATTACATGATTTTCCCAAAGTGATCGTTAGTGATAGAGACACCAAATTTAAAGGAAACTTTTGGAGAGAGTTTTGAAACAAATCGACATCTCTTAAATATGAGCCTAAACTTATCACCCACAAACGTGAAGGACAAACGTAAATTGTCAACAAGTGCTTAGAAACTTACCTTCGCTCCTTTGTCACTGATAAACAAAATAAATGGCTTCACTGCGACGAGACTCGCCGAATGGTGGTATAATTCCACATAATATCGCCTAAAATGACACCATTTCAAGCTCTTATGGATATCCACCACCATCATGGAAAGAGTTAGCCACAACTCAAACAAAAGCCGCATCAGTAAAAGAGCTTCTAGATGAAAGTCAAAAAAGTCGTGCAAATTCTCAAGGAAAACTTTATAGCAAGAACAGAATGAAGCAACAAGCTGATCAACAAAAAGAGAATTCGAAGTTGGAGAATGGGTATTTTTGAGACTCCAACCATATAAACAATTATCAAACAACAAGGAAAGAATAAGATAGCCCCGAAATATTACGGACCAAATCAAATTAACAGAAAAATTAGTCATGTCACATATGGATTGGACTTTAATGATAAGAGTCAGATCCACAACGCTTTTTCATGTATCATGTCTTAGAAAAGTTGTTGGACAATGCAAAAAAGGTCCAAACTTTACTTCCACTGTTGGACGAAGAAGGCGGCATTTAGGTTTAAAGCCATTATTGCCTTCTAGAGAAAGGAAGTTACTTATCTCAAAGATAATCAAAGAATATCTTATCAAATGGAAAACCTTCCAGAAGAATATTCATCATGGGAGTCAGAACATTTTTGTCAATTACACCCGTCGTTACCAATGTTTTGAGGACAAAGCATTTCTAAGAGGAGGCAATGTTATGAACATAATATATATAAATAAGATGTTCATAACATTGTTCAGGTAAATAGTTAGTTAGCAACAGTAGTTATTAATAATGAAAGGACATGCTCTCAAAAAGACATGTCTACTGGCGAAAGGGCACCCCTGTGTGGGAATATAAACGAGCCCTCATTCTCAAATGTAATCATCATATTTTATCAATTATTCATAATTTATATATATTACATTGCATTATTTGGTTATCTATTACGTCAAGATATCAAGTTCTTCAATACCCATGGGTTGAGTTTACATAGAAACGTCAAGGATTTGAAGTATACCAGAAGAGACCCTTGTATGCCGATGGAAGAAGACAACTTGGTGAAGAACCTCCGTGGTGAAGACTTTCATACCGTAGATATTGTATCAAAACGATTACTCAGAAGATCGTGATTTACTTTGATTGCCAATCCATGACAAAGATCTCAGAATGACGTAAGTAGTGCCACATGGATATATTCCACCCCTTTGCCACCATAAGTTGTGAGCTAGCTAAAGAACCAAAGAGGAACTAACAATGATATACTTTATTGATCGTAGCTACATGAAGACTTCAGAGAAAAACAGTGTTCCAAAAAGACCAAAGCACATTTGAGATCAAGCATTATACCCTTCCGTGATTTATCCGTAAAGGAGAAAGTGGTTCAATATATATCTCCACGATGAGCAGATAAGCAAACATTCTGGTAAATCTTTAACATGAAAGATTTGCGATCAAGTTGGAGCTCGTGGGGACGACTTCTTTATTGAAAAGGAAGAGATGACTCCCCGTTTGGGAGGGAGCACCGATGTTATTGATTGATTGGACAATCATTTTTCGCCTCAAAATGATGAGCAGCTCCTTCCGCATTCGAAAGTGGTTTGAGATCACGACGCATTTTCTAGTTCGAAAATGGCCCGTATCGAACCATCATTTTCGCACGAAAAATGGTTTGATGGATTGATGATGTAACATAGACAACAATTTCCATTGGTGGTTAACATGGGGAATGGTCTTAGGGTGCTTCTTCCGAGGGTTACTTTCGGCGAAGACTGCCCGCCCAGTCGACAACGATTTCATTGTGGTCATTACGGGGAATGGTCCGCTTTGGAGGTTGGTGCAAGACAAAAAATTCCTCTTGTGGTTAACATGGAAAATGATCCAACCAGTCATTCCTTAGGGCGGATTAATTATCTCTAGGTTGCACTTTGATTAATGTAGGAAAAATGGCCCAAGGTGAGAAATGGTCCAAGCTCAAAAATCAGGGACAGACATTCCTTAGGGCAAACTCATTCTCTCCGTGTTACACTTCTGTTCAGTGTCATAGGAATGGCCCGTGTGGGAATCGCCCGTGCTCACAAATCGTGATAATTACCCTTGCCGGAGAAGAATAACCGCATAGCCATCATTGATGTTTACCTTTGAGGACGATTTCTTCCAAGATCTCGGCGTGAATGGGAAGAATGGCCCGTGATGATTCAGCCATATCATAACATTGTTTCTATGCATCGCATGACCTGCTATGAAGACTATATGTCCAGACGCAAGAGGATGCATACCACGGGTGGATGTTCCAATCGCCAGACTATACGCCATTGATCGAAGTACTATGTGTTACTTGGTGTGGTAGTGTACCATCGATTGTAGTTGTGTAATTACCAGTGGAGGACACAAATTGTGTTCTATTGAATGATATTGTTCGGATTTCCTTGAATACTATCGCCAGTGTTGAAAATGACATCGCCTAGATGGATGATCACTGGACAGAGATTTCGCATCGAAAATGGTTCATGACATTTATTTTTCTAGGACATGTGTCCAAATTAGAAGAATGGCTCTTGTGTCACTGTGGTGTGAGTGACTTATCCACATCATGTCTAAAATTGGTCAAATAGAGTATGGTTTAGAGAGATGATGCAAATGATGACACCGATGGTGATGATGGTGCTCATGATCTAGTCGATAGTCTATACAACTATGTTGATATCATGAATGGTTTGTGCTCTCAAGACCATTGACTGTATTCCTAGCTAGGATGGAGTGTTAAGATTATGGTAGTTACGGGAGGCAGCTTCAACCACGCAAACCTCGATGAGAATAGAATATTCTGAAGCAAGAAGTAATGAGCTGGCTAATAAACCTAGAAATACGTAAGTCGGCCAAGAGGATAATTGGTATTAGTTATTAGCCTACAAGAGAAGTCGGCCAAAAGAAATATTATATACTAAATAATTGGTACCTAGAATGAGAAGTTGGCACAGGTAGTTTGTTAGTTTTAGTATAAATACAGTAGGCCGGTTCTCATTCTGGCAGACGGTCTCATAATTGCAGAGTAGCAACTTGTGCTCACTGTAGTGCCCATTTTTGTGCACAAGTTTGAGGAGAGATTCCATTATAACTGCTGCAACTAGAAGATCACGTTTGGCTTGGACTATCTCTTTGGTTATGGTTTGACTATATGATCAGCTCTTTGTTTGGTGTGTTATCTTTGGGGAAAGGTGCTACCTTTGTTTGGCTATCTAGCCTAGGGGTTTGCTTCCAAGTGATCTGCCTATGGTTGGGTGACAATAGTGATATCGGCGGTAAACGAGCAATATCCATTATATTCTAACATAGTCCTCCTATCAAGGAGTGGATGGACTGGAGATGTTATCACATACATATTCAGGGACGGAATAAATGTGCAAATATGGCACATCAATATGGCTCATGAAGACAACCTTTCTATGACGTAAGAAAACCAAGCATGGATACCCTCTACTGAGAGGGGTATTGGTGACGGCAACTTCACAAGCAGTTTCTCCACAAGAAAGTATAAGAAGACCCATCTACACCATTACGTATTCTCTGAAGAAGTCAAGACCCAAGAAGAGAAGCCTTTCCACAGGAAAAATACTAATAATAAAATCGGGGAATCCAAATAAGAAGTCGGCCCCGTGACTAACTCTTGTTATTATATAAATACGTAGACTGGGTTTCCATTTCATTTTGATGTGCGCATAACTCTTCTCTACAGCGCTGTACACAAGGCGCTTGGTACAGCTTTAAGGCTGCTTATTTTTGGGTTATTGGCTATCTTGGAGAGTGCACCACACTTTGAGAAGCTCTTGCTTGGATTATTCTTGGTCATATTATTGAGGAGCTAGGTCTTGGTGATGCTAGCCTTGGGGAGGCTCTTCTATGTATGGTATTTTGGATATTGATGGCGGATAAAAATCGCATCTTGGACCTAATTCTTCTTGTGTCTATGGTTAATATTTCTAGATCTTGTTATTTCTCACAGATTGTTATAGTTGAGGGTGATTTCCAATGGTAGTTATTCAGCATAATCGCCATGAAAGTTAATCTTGTTATTAATCATAAGGCTATAACTATCAGATTTGAGAATCATGTAAACACCAACACATATCAATTAACTTTACTTATGCCAATAATGGAATCTTTGTTTGACTTAATATTTTTTGGTGTATCTTTAAAGATACTTGAAACTTTTCCTTTTTTAATATGTTTTCTTACTCATGCAATATGGCAATTAACTCTTCACTTATTGCCAATTATGAATATTTATTTGACTTATAATTTCTAATCCACCTTTTTTTCTAACAAGGATCACAAGCCCGGAAACCATTTGCAAAAAAAATAAATCTTCTTTTCTTTTAATGCCATCAAGTAAAATAAACTTCTGATCACGTATCAAATGCATTTTTCTTTCTTTAATGCCACTGAAAAATAAATCTGGATCACAAATCAACTAACAACCCAAAAGGTAAGATCAATGTGATCAATGAAACAACCCAAAAAAAGGCACTTCTGACCCTGTACCAGGATGATTTTAAGGATGGAAATTTATTTTAAATGTAGAAACTCATGCATCTTTAATAATCTTTCATATGCCAACTATAAAATGTTTAATATATTTTTTGTAAAATATTCAAATTTCTAAGGATTCTTGTTGTATAACATTTTACATTTTTAAGGTAAAATAATTTTATCCTTTGAATTTGGGCAAATCATTTTAGAAAAAAATGAAATTGATGAGTATTGTTTTGGGAAAACCATGGAAATTAGCCCATGAGCAAATTTAGCCCTCAAAATCATCCCTCTGACCAAAGCCTATCAAAGATCGCCTGATACCACTTGGAGTGAACCTATTGGTCACTTCACCTAAGCATCTATTATAACACAAACAAATCCATATATTCCTTGAAGGATAAACAATTATTATTTAATATTTATTATTCATGATACGCAAAAATGCAATGAGTGTGCATATAAACACACGAAATCATGTCCTTGGCAAAAGGCTGACTTATCATTATTACATATTATGATACATTACATAATAATCATCCCATGACTATTATTACATGATATATTCCTTATTCCTATTATGACATGATATTTATTACTTACATTATGATACGTAATATAGCTCAAGCATAATACAAACTGAAAGAACCCTCCACATATCGCTGCTTTGTTGGTGTTCATCACTCTAACCACCTCTCTAACATTCATGAGAATGAAGCTGGAAAGGAGGAGGAGGAGGAGAAGTAACTTGTATCAAGGGCTACCTAGGGACATTGTCAAGAGACAAAGTATCATAGAACATGGAAAAACAAGAAGATAAGAAACATATGTATTATGCTTTATCTCTTGATTGTCATGAACAACAAAGACCCTCGAGGAGGTTGAATTTATGATATTTTGTATAGGAGATATCATGTTTTTTGGTCTTCATTTTATAGATATTACAAAAATCATTGATCTATTGTCTGGACCAAAGTTACAAAAAACGAGGTATTAAAAATCGTTGGGGGTCCTTCCAAGTTCAAGGATGAAGCCAAGCAAGTCGGGAATTCCTTCTTGCAAAATACCTTGTCAAATTATTTTAGAGTGGAGTCGCCAGATGACCAAGTTTATTTCAGACAAACAAGAGCATCAAACAAGGCAAAAACAAGAAGGAAAACAAGAGTTAATTTATTAAGTTTGTAACAAAAATTGGATATCAGTGAGTGCTTCTTCTCCAAGAATTTCAAGCAGCCAACAAGAATTTCTCCTTGCAATATACTTGATAGATTTGTTCAATGGAGTCGCCACTTGGAAAAAAATCACACAAAGCTAACCAATGCAAGCTCAAAGAATTATTAGTTCTAAAAGATTTTACAATTAGTTCTTAAAAGTTAAGTTAAGTCGTAAAAACCAAGGATGAATAACTCAATCCCCGGCAATGGTGCCAAAGATGTTGCCGTCCTTATACACACTTGCAGACGTGACTTGAGTTCGGCTCACTCGGTGTGTCCTTGGAGGCACAATGCCTAGGTTCACAGTCCACTCCGTCACTTTGATCGGAACCTCTTCCGTCTAGGCTTACTCCTAGGGAAGCCAAAGGGGGTAGACCTTAGTTGCTAGATTTGTTAGAGTTAAGTTCTAGGAGTTAATTTTAATTTTTTAAGGTTAGATGGGATTCTAATCCTAAGATGCTAAGGAAACCATGCAATATGCAATGGTTAGCATGAAAGTCAAGTCCTTTCCCTAGGTCAACTAAGACTAGTGCCTAGAAATTGGGCAAGGGGTCAACTATGTTTAAGGGTGTTTCTTTACAAAAGATTTACAAGTTATAAATTTACAAGAAAGAATAACTCAATAAAAGAATATCGTGTACAACTACTTACAAGATTTACAAGTTAAAGAATGATAGATTACAACAACAATCTAACCAAGTATTTGTTCAATGTGTGCAGGATATAGAAGATCAAAGCATCAAGTTACATCATCATTTACACAGGATTATCATCAATGCATTACTTCATCAATAAGATTACAAAGGAGAGTTGAGCACAATTATTATGAAGATATTGAAGACAATCTACACTCTTTATTATTAAGCCCACCAAGTATTATTAGATTTGGCCAAGGGTTTAATAATTAGGCTTTTCTTAAGATTTATAAATTTTATTAGCTTTCACCAAAGCCTCCTCCTCCTATTGCCAAATAACTGTCGGGTGCTCAAGATAGTAAGGCAACGAG
>SNQJ01S0249227.1:0-12947 GCA_010110895.2 Picea sitchensis | reverse complement strand
TACAAATTGTGCAATAACAGGACCTTTCGGTCTTCATACTTCAATTAAACTATCATTTTAGAACTTATGCAGATGGCCTATTTTGTAAACGTAACTATTTGGTCATGTTGACAATTGGTGGATAATCTATTCCATAAGTTAATGGTCTACTTCCTATTATATGGTTTAAAATTCTGAATGTTTGTTTGCAATTGCTAGTTGGTTGATGCTCAAATGATTAATCATTAATGTACTATGGATCCCATATCTAACTTCATAATAATGTAGTATCTATCTACAAGTAGCGGCCCACTTCATTGGAAAGGGATCCTTCTGGAAATAAATGAATTATGGCATAAGCAAGAAAGCGTGTGTGGAATGTAACCAAACTAATAGGCATCCATAAAACTGATCCATGAAGAGCATTGTGCGAGAAGTGATCAAAGTGACAACATCTCCCTCTTATGGAAAAAGCGTTGCTAAGCAGCTTTTTGATGAGGCATCTATGCCATGCAACTATTCTATTTGGGCAAACTAAAAACTTTTTAGATCTAGTTTAGCCATGCAGATCTCATTTAGGATGAATATTTTCAAAAAAGATGTGGATTCATTAGATATAAAAGCCAAAGCAGACATGCTATACATATTAAACTTTGCTAGGAGGGGGAACTTGTGTGATTGCCCATTAGCTCCATAATGTATCATTAAAGATATATCTTTTTATTGTTTACTAATGTAGTATCAAATACATTTCTCTAGAGAAAGAAAGATGGTATTGAAGAAAATGCACAATGTTCTCTATCCATGGCATCCCAACTACCAAAACATTATCATCACATTAAGCAAGCAATTATTTTATCTTGGAATAAAGAAGAATGTTGCAAAATACGTGTCTGAGTATCTAGAATGTCAAAAGGTGAAAGAGAAACATCGGCATCCTACTAAGCTCTACTCCAAACATTGCCAATCCCGAAATGGAAAAGGATCTCTATAGTTTTCATTACCAAACTTTCCAAATAGTTGGGAGATACTATTTTTTTATGGTGGTTATTATGCAAGGTAACCAAGGCAACTCACTTCATGCTAGTCTAAGATATAGATACATCCTCAGACATTATTGAAGTAATGATGAAAAAGATCTTGAGGCTACATGGAGTTCCAAAGGAGATTATAAACAACAAAGATACCAAATTCAGCTCTAACTTATAGAGGAGACTTCTTCCAAGAATTGGAGATCCTATCAAATTTCAGTACCACTTACCACCCACAAACCAAAAAGCACACAACGCAGATAAACCAACGCAAAAAGCAAACCTTTTATTTGTCCATGAGTATTTTTTCAAGTTGTATTTTAACTTTTCACTTATACATATATTATGGCTTTGTCAGTACTCTCTTTAAAGCTTTATGATTGAGACTAGGAAAGAGATGTCAAATACAATCTCTTATCTTACAAATATTTGTCGTAACATCCAACCCCATTGACCATTGAGATATATTCTTTGATTATTTCTTTCTTTCCTGCTATAGGAATGGACCTTTGGGAGATTAAAAATCGATGTGCCTATTATAGAGTGCACTTATAGGGTTTGAATGCCAATACACAGTGTCTAGGGAAATGAAAACTCCAATTCTCAATTTTTTCTTCATATAACATATGTTTGTTCTAAAGTTTAAACACATAAAGGTGTTGTCATAACTAAACAATTTGGCCCTACAACAAGCACAATTACAACAAATCCATAGGGAACATATTCAGTTATCAATTAAATATGAGATGGAATATAGGCGATTGAAATACAAGTGAGAGTTGGTGTGTAGATAAAAAACTCAAAAAGATGGTTGAAGTTTGAACATTGCCAAAATAAAGAAGTGAGAGGTTAATAAATACACATCTCAACATAAGGTCAACCCTATGCACAGCATCCTCCCCGGAGATGGACAGGAGATCAAGACAAGAAAGCATTTGATAGCACCTTCCCCCCATAATGTTGAGCATGAGCCATCTAAAGATAGAACCTCCTCAAAACACCATAATACCAATACCAATACAGTTCCAAAATTGGGCAAAGGGGAGTCTCTGTTGAAGATCTGAAAGAAGGAGACTCTAAAGTGTGTTGCATATAGGATGTCCCATTAGGACAAATATCATAGTACAAAGGACAAAGATCCACATAATCAAACCGATCCACTGAAATAAGCAATCATCAGTCTCAACCCGGACCCAATGACAACCCCGCTGAAACAAATCGAGGAGGATCCTAAGGGCATGCATCCGATGTCTACGTGTATATGAAGATCGAACAACGAGGCCATCTTTCAGCTCCAAAAACTGATCAAGATAAAAGGCCATCTTCAAGGAAAGACCCTTCAAAGGTGTGATCCAAGTGACATGGATTACACAGTTCAGGCCCCAGGGCCTTCTTAGACAACAACAATTGACCTAGCATGTCTAGGCAGTACTTGAAGGTGAGGAAACCGTCTAGAGAGATGGCCACAAACTAAAGTAACCGAAAAGCTTCACAGAATCAACATGGCCATAGTAATTTCCTTCTCAAAACCTTTGTAAGAATAAAGAACAAAGAAACAACATTCTTTTATAAAACAACGTTTAATTTCTTTGTGTGTGTTCGGCATGCATTTTAAATAATAATTTCATGACTTTCTCGTTATTGCAAATTTTTTCAGCACTTTTTAAATAATATGTGGTATTGTGCTTATATCTACAAGAACGTTTTTTCTTGTTTGAGTGTCTATTTTTCTCGCCCACTAACGTTGGTGTAGAGATTCTTTGAAAGACGTCATTTTTATATCAACAATGACGTCTTCATAATACTGGATCTTTTCTCTTGTTTGATACCACTTATTTTTCTAAATAACTTATTTTTCAATGAACTATGCACAACTTAATCTTCTCTTGTTTGCATTGTTGTACAAGCCACAAAAAATGGCGAACAACTCTAAAGTGGTATGGCAATGGAGAGCTCAAAGAGATCAGTTAAGAGAAGCATAAAAAGGAGCAATGTGATAGTTGGGTATCAAGAACAAAGGTAAAAAATCAGGGAAAAATGAAGTGGAGAGAAAATGTTAGAAGGAATGATGGAAAATAGAAGGTGGCGAAACACATTTTTTCCTTTTCTTTTGAATTAGATGCAGAAATGAGATGGCAGCACGATTGGAAAGACTAGAAGAACACTTACTAAGGAATGCATACGAGAATAATCACAGCTATGGGCTGGTCAGATCAGAGGATAGGCTCTTTTATCACTTAGTACAAACCTATAGCTTGTATCCGAAATATCATGACATCATGTACACAACATAATATTTGCACATGAATATATAAAAGATAAGATACAAGATGATGAATGCTATGCAGTCAGCAATGGACCGGAGAGCACTTACTAAGGAATGCATATGAGAATAATCACAAATATGGACTGGTCAGATCAGAGGATAGGCTCTTATATCACTTAGTACAAGCCTACACCTTGTATCTGAAATATCATGACATCATGTCCACAACATAATATTTGCACATGAATATATAAAAGATAAGATACAAGATGATGAATGATATGCAGTCAACAATGGACTACTATAATATATATACAATAGAAAGACTACGAGTAATAGCTTTGCCCTTATGCTTATAATTTATAATATAAATAATTATAACAGCTGATTGTTAATGTTACTGTAGTTGCGGCAAGTATTAACCTCTATGTGTAACCTTTGACAAGACTAGAATATTCTGGGAAGCAAAAGAAAGCCTAAATAGTTGGTTAATAACCCTAGAAGACAAGTCGACTCAAGAGAATAATTTATATTAAGTTATTAGCCTCCAAGAGAAGAAGTCCGCCCAGTTTAGTGACTTGGAGGACTATAAATAGAGGGCACTTGAGCTCATTTGTACTCACTCACTCTCACGACTTCATAAGGACTAGCGATGCTCATGACTGGAGGAGAGTTGCAGTCGTTGCAGTGGTGACTTGGCCTTTGGTTATGGTTTGGACTTTCTGCTTGGTACGCTAGCTTTGGAGAGAGGTATGCTACCTTGGTTGGCTATTGGTTCTAGTGATTGCTTCCGAAATTATTCTATCTGCCAAGGTTAAGGTGCTCGGGGGTGGCTTTTGTGCCTATGGTTGGGTGACAATATAGTGATATTGTCTATGGTGAAACGAGCACACCTATTATTTTAATAGGTTAAGAGCCCACGCTATCTTCGGACAATCTAACCACTGGAAGGTAGATTGGGAGAATTTGCTCAGTTGCAGTCGTAGTTGCAGTCGGAGTTTTGATGTAGCAACGAAACCCTAACCCTCGTGTTGAGGCACCTTAAGTGAAGCACTTGACCTAATTCATAGATAGCCTAGTGCGCCCTAGCCAAGCGCACCTCTTGGTACTCTTAGCAAGCCAAGGCATCAAGTTTGAGTTTTTGGTCAAAGTCAAAGGTTGACCAAGTCAAAATCAAGGTCAACGCAGCCATGACTTACTCTATGAAGTCAGAAAACAAGTTAGAAGGGGCTTTAAACTTTAGAGCATCGAAGAGAAGGATTGACCTCATCCTTGCTAAGAATAAAGTCCTATATATCGTGAAAGGCAAGATCATGGAACTGTTCTCACTCCAGGAAACTCTCCTAGGCTGTATCTCAGAGATGCCTAGTAACTTAACCTTTTTGTAATTATTTTCTCAAAAATGGGTGTGGGTTTGGATCAAGATGAATATCTAAATCACTGGATTGTATCTTCAAGACAGTCTAGCTATATTATTGCAGTACAAGGCCTTCAAGAGCTATTATCAGATAGGTTTGTAGATAAAATGGATAAGAAAACCAATCAATTAACCAGAACATATATAACAATATATATGATGGGTCAACAAACTAGCAAAGGATGCTTATGATTCTTGCTTAATAATCAAAGGTAAGATGACAGTTACCATGGGACCTTTAAACATAGACAAAGAAATGATTTCAACTCATAGGCATAGAAAAAGATAAAGAGAGTCTGATAATAACAATGAAAGAAGCTTACAGGCTTAATATATTAAAGAAAGTGTCTTTATCATAATAACAATGGATTATAGAACTCAAAATCGAACCCTTTGTTCATCAAATGTTTTGAGCTTTATAGCCCTTTACAAACAGTTTCAAGATCCTAGATTACTGGATCGAATTTTGCCTGAAATAGAAAATCAATAACTGGCCCAAGAAAGTACGCAAAGATACTATAAACTAGGTCAATTCAAATTCTCGAATGATCTTTATGTTCTTCAAATTCTTGGGCAGGTGTAGTGAGCCTTCCGAGGCTGTTGGATTTCATGTGATATGGGAGGAGTCGAACATGACACCTTTTGACAGTCAAACAACTTTATATCCTTGAAAATAGCTAACTCTTTTTGACATTTCTGTCCTGTAGAGCATCTCTAAAACCAAAACAAACTCTTGATAAGGATGTCATTAATTATTTTCCATCGATTGGAACCATTTCTGAGGCTTTTGGACAAGGAAAACTTGGACCTGTGCAAAAATATTAACTTTTTGCCTTATCAGTGCTTTCGGTAGCTAGAGTAGACAGAATTTGGACCAATTAGCTACTGAAAGCTCTACTTTCAGTGACTAATGAACAATCGATATGTTCGCCTAAGCCACCGAAACCTGAGACTAGTGAAATTATCAAAATTTCAAAAATACCTTTAGTCTTAGCTCAAAAACGCCTTAGGGCTGATCTTTTAAGGCTTTTGCATCTTGCTCAAAAGATGTAGGGTAACTGGCTGCCTCTGGTTCATTGAACTGAACTGCCACCTCTGCTAGGGTTTCAAGAGTAGCATGTGTCTGAGCCTAGTGTTTTGAAGACATAGCTTGTTTCCTCAAAGCTCTAACCTTTTTCTTCAAGCCCTGAGCTACTCTCCATAAGTTGTTGTAGTCTTTTACAATCTTGTCCTTCTTTTTCTTTCCTTTATGCTTTCATGAGCTAATCTTTCCAAGGATGAGTTGCTTTCTGCAAAGTTCTTCGATAGGGTTTCATACCTGGTTTTGATTACCCTTTCTAGCACTTCTTGCTCGGCTAACTTCTTCTTAAGCTTCTTGATTTCCTTTGATTTACTATGCTTCACTTGTTTGCTAGATGAGGCATCTGCAATTTGTGGTTCTTGTTCTTCTTGAGGTGTAGGTGATGGAAGGTCTTCATAACTTCTTGTGTATATATCTACAAAAACAGAATTTTCACGCCCGGTGGTGACTGAATCCTCGTGCGTTGTCTCAATCTGGTGCTCTTCATCCTCCAAGTCTGTGTAAGGAAGATTAAGAATGCTTTTGTTCACTGGGGATTCTTTGGCCTTCTCTTTTTCACTGTTGAAATTCAATTTCTTCTTAGTTTTATTTAGCTTAGAGGAAGGAGAGGGTCGATTAACTGGAGCTGGAGAGATTTCCACTTCTAGGAGTAGAAGACTTCTTGGAATGAGGACTCTTTTTACCCTCTGGCCTTACCTCAATCTGGAAATCATTCCAGAACAAGAAGTAATTCCACCCTTTGCCTCTTCTTTGCAACAGCTCACAAACCAAAAGTTTAATCAGACTGTGGTGGGATAGTCTACCTACAACTTTATTGGGTTTGGCCTTGACTTGATGAACCATTTTAGATAAGCTTTTGTGGAGAAAATAGGGCAGATTGAGTGGGTTTCTACAAGTCAAATGATTTATGAGTTTAAAATGGTAAATCATCACTCTGTTATATCGCCCTTCACAAGTTATATAAACCATTATGGCTTTTAGTAATTGCTGCCATTTCTCTTCAAGGAAAGACACAGGAATGTCTTTCTTCCATATCAAACCCCTGTGTTTTGGTTTCAAATAAGACCTGAATTCAACATTCTTAGTGACAGTAGTTTTAAACCATTTTTCTCCAGTCCTGGGAAGCTCTGTCACTTCAGCTATGAGGGCTCCATCTATCTCGAATTCATCCCGACCTATGATTGCTTTCTTTCCATCGAAATTAAGGGCAAAGGCCTCTGCCACTTGCTGATGAGAACTCTGTAATTTTTTGCAAAAATTATAACACCCTGCATCCCTAAACAATTGACATACCTCTGGATGCGATTCCAAGTAACCGATGTCGTCGAGCTCTTTCCTCAGGGTTGACGCTCCTTTCTTCATTTGCCACAATGCTTCTATACACCTATGATCGAAGGAACGGATTTCGAGGGAGAGTTACACAGTGTAGAGTTAGGGAGAGTCGGCTCGACTATGACAAAAATGAGAAAACTGAGGCGAGCTTTAGAACGTGGCACTGATTACAAGGGATGCGGCAGAACGGTTGGTGATTTTTAGCAATCATGGTCGATAACTGTAATGATGGAGGGTACATAAGCATATGGCTTGATGATACAGCAATCTGAAAAGATTCGCTGATATCATACAAAGATCAACTCCCGATCGTGAACGGTTCGTTCTCTTGTCTTTTCGGCGGCTTATTGCAATTATAAAACTTCAAACCCAACAGTTGAAACGTGTGAAAAGACGTGCTGACTCTTTCCCTGCTTCTGAGATTTCAGTGGCTAAAATAGCCCTGAATTCCTTTGTTTAAGCTACCGAAAGCTAAGGCTTTTGGTGGCTCATGAACAATCGAAATGTTCGCCTAAGCCACCGAAACCTGAGATTTGAATTAGATCAAATAAAAACTAAACAAAAGTTTATTTTGACTTTATTACATGCGTAAAGCTTTGAGAAATGAGCTTTTAAAAAATTTTAAAAAGTATTTTTTTTAAAAGACATCCTATCACCTAAATTGAAAAATCTCAATTGATTTATTTGAGGAGATAACACTGGCTCCTATTGGGGGTGAATGCCTCCCTATGAAGTTTCAAGAACCACAGAACCAGTGCCTTTCATGAAAAACGAAAATTCAAACCTATCTACTAGTGTTTCCATTGGGCATGGAGTTATTTTGCAAAAACAAAAACTAAAAATAAAATTACAATGACAAGGCTTTGAAGCCTTAGATAAAATAGAGTTTCAGAAAACGCCCATTGACTAGGCCACCAAACATTTATTCACCTTCCAGACTTTGCAGAATGAAGGTGTTGTTGTGTTGTACTTGAGTTATCATGAAAGGAACGGTCCACAAAGAATCAAACTTATCGTGCTTGCCTTTATCTTGTCTGAGGGCATCCCATTTCAGAACCCAGTCACCAACCTGAAAGTCAACCACCTTTGTTTTTCTGTCAAAAGTATCCTTCATCCTCTTTTGATGAGCTTTTGATTTATCCACCAGTTGTTCTCTGACCTACTGCAATTCTACCAAGTCAAGCATTCTTCTCACCATATCATTTGATTCAGTTTGTTCCTCCTAAAAAAACTTAGCCACTGGTAAAACTAGCTGAATGGGGAAAATGGCATCAGTGCCATAAACTAGTTTGAAGGGAGAAGTTCCTATGGATTTCTTGTTAGTTACTATGTCTGCCCAAAGAGCAAACTTTAGTTTAGAATCCCAGCTCTTTTGATTCTCCTCCAACAGCTTTCTGATGATTCTGACTAGACTCTTATCGAACGACTCGGCAAGGCCATTACCTTGAGGGTAGTAGGAAGTAGAGTGTACCAATTGAATGCCCATTGACTTACACATGTCAACCAATGCATCAGCCTTGAAGGTTGTTGCATTATCTATCACTAGCCTTTTTGGGCAACCGAATCTGATTAGGATGTTTTCATAGAGAAACTTCATGACGACCTGATGAGTAGCATTTCTAGTGGGGATTGCGTCTATCCACTTTGTAAAATAGTCAGTGGCTACCAAGATCCATTTATGTTGACCACTAGATGAAGGATTAATCTCGCCTATGAAATCTAAACTCCACTGCTGAAAAGGACCATTCACTACAATAGGTCTCAGGGGCAGAGATTTTAGTTGTTGTTTTCCTGTGAATCTTTGACACTTATCACAAGATTTCACAAAGGTGCACACATCTGAAAAAAGAAAAGGCCAATAATACCCATCCCTTAAGATTTTATGAGTTGTGGTCTTCCAGTAATGATGGCCTCCACAAATACTAGAATGAAACTGATGCATGACTTCAGTTGACTCTTCTTTGTCTAAACATCTTAGTAGTAAACCAATAGGATCTTTTCAATACAAAAGATTATCATTAATGCAAAATTTAATTGCTCTGAGCTTAAGGGCTCGTGCTTGAGTCATGCTAAGTTCAGGAGAAACCTCCAACTTCTGTAAAAAAATGAATAATACCTGAATACGACTCACATGAAGACAAATTCTCAGCCACTTTCTCGCTGTCATGTTGTTCTTCCGCTACTACCCCTATCTGTAAACTTGTTGAACTTTCCCCAATGAAATTTATGTCCAAAAGATCACAGTTCTCTTTTGTCAAAAGCTTGGCAAGGCCTTGGCCTTTTACCAGCTTAGTGGGCTTCACTTCTACGTCAAACTCAATCAGCTTTGAGATCCATTTAGCTCTCTTTCCATCAATATCAGGTTGGGCCAAGACATCCTTCACAGAGGCTGAAGGGACATAGGCCACAACCTTTGCATGGAGGATATAAATTCTGAAATCTTTTAATGACTTAATGAGAGCATAAGTTTGTTTTTCTATAGGATCATACCTTAGTTCAGCATCCCTAAGTGATTTGTTGAAGAAAGCCACCGGGTGATCAAGACCTTCATCATCTTTTTGTAACAAGACTGCTGCCACTGTGTCATAGGAAGCAAAAGAGAAAATATAGAAATTCTTGGTGTAATCCAGACTGATTAGAGTGGGAGATTCTATGATAGCCTGTTTGATATCCTGAAATGAACTTCTTGCATTGTATGTCCATTTTATCTCAGATCCCTTTTTTAGCATAGAGGTTATATGTTTCACTAACTCAGCGAAATTAGGAATAAACCTTCTAACAAAATTTATCTTACCGAGTAGGGATTGGATATCCTTCTTTGACCTTGGTATGGACAACTTCTGAATTGCTTCCACCTGAGCTAGATCGATTTTCACTCCCTCTGCTGAAACAATGTGGCCTAGGAGCTTACCCTTCTTGACAGCAAATTGAGACTTTTTGGGGTTCAACAAAATCCCAAACTGTCTGCATTTCAAAAATACTCTTTTCAGATGCTTCATATGCTCTTCATGACTGCTAGAATAAACTGTGATATCATCAAGATAGATGAGGACAAACTTGTCCTTTTCTCCCACGAAAGCTATGTCCATGGCCTTCTGAAAAGTGGCCACGACATTCATTAGCCCGAATGGCATCTTGGCGTACATGAAGGTACCCCAAGGAGTAGTAAAGGCAGTTTTTTCTCGGTCATTAGGATGTACAGAAACCTGGTTATAGCCTGAGAAGCCATCTAGGAAAGACATGACAGTGGCCCCTGAAATTCTTTGCAGCAAGTGTTCCATCTTGGGTAGGGGATAGTTGTCTTTCTTTGAGCATTTATTTAAGTTTCTAAAATCAACGCATAACCTGATCTCACCATTTTTCTTTCTCACTATTACTAGATTTGCAATCCATTTAGAGTATCTTAATGGGATTATGATTTTGGCATCAAGGAGCTTTTTTATTTCTTTTTCAATTACAGGCAATAGGAGAGGACTGATAGGTCTCAGTTTCTGTTTGAAATGGATGGTATCTTTCTCAAGGGGAATCTGATGTTGAATGACATCAGGATCATAGGTTTTCAGATCACTGTATTTACAGGCAAAAACATCAGCAAATTCCTTTATAATGCTGCAATATTCTGACCTCTAATCAGCAGTTAATTCAATGGACAGATTTATGAATTTAGGATGATTTTGGCTTCCTATATTGTGCTCATGGACAGCAGGATCCTTCTCCTTCTTATCAGGTTTGTAGGGGACATCGTTTTGGTCGAAAAGCTTCTCAAGAGGCACCAAACCCCGAGGTATATAATTGTTGGGCAGCTGAACGATATCATGTTGACCCATTTTTCGTTTTAGCTTAGGCTTCTTGGATTCTCTACATTTTGATTTTCCTGGACAATATGCATATCAGAAAATTCATCTACAACCAGAAGAAATCTACTAAGCTCATCATTATCTTCAAAAACTTTCCAATATTTGACATTGTCGGGCAAGGATGGTCTATATTTGACTTGGATTTCGTAATTCAGTCTAGGAGGCATGGGAGGAATAAACATACTAGCTGAGACAGCAAGGGAATCAACAAGGTGATTCATAGCTCTGGGTATATAAGAAATATCAAAAATGGAAAATGAGTCCCTGATTTTCCATACCTCATCCCTGTAAGCTTTCAACCTGACATGTTTTGCTTGGAAAGTACTATTCACTTGTTGTATGATGAGATCCGCATCTCCAAACACCTTTAGTCCTTTAATTTCCATCTCCTTCGCAGAATTTAAACCCAACAGCAAAGCCTCATACTCTGCTATATTGTTAGTAGTTTTGAAATCAAGTTTAAAAGACAAATGAATAGCCTCTTTTGAAGGAGAAATCAAAACTACACCTGCACCTGTTGAGTCTTTGGTACTGGCACCATCAAAGAACATGTTCCACACGGGAGTACTCTCTCCATCAGTCTGCTGATAAGTAGGCTTTGTGAGCTGCAAAAGAGTTGGCTGAGAATCATCTATTTGTAGAATGCATGCCCCAAAGTCTATGTCTAATGCATAGATGGGATGGTTTATAGAATTCTTCCCATCACTAATGATGTAGGCAAGCTGATTTACTATGTAAGGTCTCTTTAGCTCTCCTCCAAACACCGGGACTGTGGCATACGAAAGATCCATCTGCAAGGTACCTCCTAGGCTTTTGCTCCATGAACGTGACAAGAGGAGGCCGAACTTGGGTGGGATATCAGCCACTACAACATCCATTACCATGCTTCTCATTGGCAGATGGGCAAGATTTATGACAAGGTCTTTTATGAGGCCGAGGCATCTGACTTTCCTAGAGTCGAAAGAGAAGAGATCATGGTAAGGTTTTGTGATGTCAAGCCCAAGTTCATCCATCACTGCTTTAGGCATAAGATTGTGTGATGCTCCCGAGTCAAGCAAGTAGTTGTGAAGGATCTTGTCATGGATATTCAGGGATATGTAGAAGGGTGGACAAGAGTCATCTTGGTCTTCTACCATAGGTCCTATAGTCATTGTGGGCTTGTCATCTTGAAGGTTTACATAATCAACGGCTGGGGGAGTCTTTGGTTGAAGGGACTTCAGGATAGTAGACTTGAATATGTCATTCTTCATAAGTTCAGTTAATGGCATAGGTATTTTCACCTTCTGAATTTCTGATTCGAAATTAAATGAATATGATGTTTTATCGGAGGGTTTTACCTCGTTAGAACGGGCTCTGAGGGACACATGTTCTTTAGCTTGGGGCTGCAATTGCTTCTGCTGTTGTTTTGTAGGAGTGGAGGTCTGCTTTGCAGGAGTAGCAAGCTGTTTGGCAGCAGCATCTTTCTTTTTTCCGGGGGATGGCTTTGGAGCGGCAGTCTTAGATCTTAAATTGTAACCTGGTTGATCATCTGTCTGATAAAAAGATTCTTCAATGCTTGCCTCATTAATCTATTCGTCCATCTGGGCCTCCTCATAATCTGTTTCTGTCAAGAAGGAGGAATCGTTATCATCCCCAAAGCAATTGATGTTGTTTTCTTCTTCAACTTCATCATGAGATAGCTCATGCTCTTCTTCTAGCACTGCATTTTGGAACGGGGCTCTGATCCTTTGGTCTTCAGCTGCATTCTTGTCTCTCTGAAGGATCTGAACCTGCTGGTTGTTCCCTCTGTAGGGGAATGCATTGGGATTCCTGGGAGCATAAGCATTAGGCTCTTTACTTCTTGCTAGCTGCTGACTCGGAATTTTCAGTTTTGACATTTGTTATCACTCCGGGAAACTCTCCTAGGATGTATCTTAGAGATGCCTGGTAACTTAACCTTTTTGTAATTATTTTCTCAATAATGGGTGTGGGTTTGGATCAAGAT
>SNQJ01S0249226.1:0-12947 GCA_010110895.2 Picea sitchensis | reverse complement strand
TTATCACTGAAATTTCGTCTGCACGTGGCGACAAGAACTCCACATCATCAAAACAGCAATGAAGTCATTCATGGCACTGAATTAAGTTCACAGCATTCCAGAAGGGTCAAAAACTATACCAAGTAACCAAAAATTGAAGGGCGCTTTACAACAGCTTGATGCGCGAGCATATGCGCGGGACAAAAACGTGTTATCAGCGCATGCGTGCCCCGACGCATGCCTGTCAACACAAAATCCCGCGCATCTGCTAATACAATGCATTAATTGCATAAGTCGGCCTCCCGACCGCCTATGGACCGACCCCCAAGATGATTTGACCCTCGAATCAGGGTCGGCTCTACAAATTCGGTGAATTAAATGACCTAAGTGAACCCTAAACAGGTCCGTGTTCACACTGGAAGTTGGTTACGTGACTTCCTGGAAAAATGCTATAAATAGCCGTGAAGACTCACTGTTTCAACAGAGAATTCAAGGCATTGTTACGTTGTCCAGATGATTCAGAGCTTAGCCTTTGACAAACAATTCATCAGCAGTTTAACTCAGAGTTCTTTCATCACTCAGTTCAATTTTATTCAGTTGTAAGGAAATCTTTGGTTGAGGGCCCCGAAGAGCCTTCCGCTGGAGGGAGAAGGAACACATGTCCCTCTCTTCTGTGTGTGCTCTGGTTTCAATAAAGCACCTTCCTGAAACCTTGGATGACACATGTGTCTCATGTTTGATGTTTTTGTTTATTTTTGAATTGTTATTTTCTTTCAGCTGTTAGTTAGATTAGATTATAGTTTGTTTCTGTTTCTTTTAACCATTCTGTCCACAACATCTTGTTCTGCCTTGCCAAGCCCAACAAGGCATGCCAGCGTTCCTATTTTTTCTTGCCCGATGACGATTCGAATGTGAACAAACGCGATAACCTTTTGATAACCTTAGTCAAGAATCGAGGGTAAAAAAACTAACCACGATTAAACTTGGTTCTCGGCACATCGTCGCTCGACACTTTCTTTCATAAAGTTAAGATGTCCAAAACTCCGATTCGTGAAGTTGCTACATAATTATAGTGAGATTAATTAATTGCCTAATCTAATATTTCCTTCTCTTAATTCGACCCTTAATTGTCACCGCATCACGATATCGCGACTCGGCATATCATTCTCCTGAAAGTTTGTCTTCCAATTCCCGAATCACTATATCACGGTTAAGTTAATCATGTCATTAAAGATCCGCCACATCGCGATTATTGTTTATTAACGGTAAAATCAGAACTCACAGTCTCGCGAGTTGTAAAGTCAAAACGTCATAGGGAAATTTACGAGGTGGCAAAAAGCGAGGAAATCTTTAAGTCGTTAAGATTTGAAATTTTGGAAAAATGAAATTAAGTGAGGTACGCCCCGCGCATCGAGGTTGGCACACTTCACGAGGGATTTACTTGCTCTCCATGACCCGATTTCCTGTCAAAACTGCTGAACATTGATGTCATTAATATAAGATTTAGGGTAGATCCACGAACAAGTAAGATTAGATTCATACAATAAATTTGGCTTTATTTTCTGATTTGACAGACTTGTTCAAAGGCTGCAGGGTTTTCAAATATATACGAAATGTTTCATTCTATTTTGGATATTTTTCGTATGCGTACAGAGCTCACCTTTCTTCGAGGGAACTCATTTCTGCATGTATACACAGGTCTACTACAGAAGAGCAAAAAATCAAGCTTCAGCTATGGCGCTAAGAAGAGCAGTGAAAGCGGGTGTTGAGGTTGCAGCACAGGGTTCAGACAATGTCTCAAACACTTCTCCTCGGACTGGCGGCTCAGTAGACACATGGTCGACTATCTCAGATATTATGAAATCCGGGTTGATAAACTGCCCAGACTCAGATGACGATGACATTGATATTGTAAGGGACGACCTGAACACTAAGTACAAGACAGTTATTCAGTCGGGGATGCACCTGGTTGCAGCCAGACCTCGGTTGCTCCCATACTATGACATGATCCGATGGGCATTGGATCATGTCGACTTACCCACCAGAACCATCATAAATGATCGATGAAACACGGTCGGGACTTTCAGACCAGAGCATATCCAGTCTATGTATAGGCTGCCAACAACTTCTGAATATATATATGGCAGTGAATTCCTGCAGGAATTCAAAAAGAAGGAGTGCGAAGAATATGATAAAACCATGGGTGGTTTGATAAAATACTGGGTTTCGCGCTCCGCAACATTTAGAGTAAATGATAAAGGCATGTATTCAATTTCTTCGTTAGAGCCACCATTCATATATGTGGCAATGATGGCATGCCGACTTTTCGAAAGCGAGGATACCACACATTTTTACATCCGGTGGGTACCCATTATCTTTCGGGTAGCAGAAGGTAGCTCATTCAATTGGTCGAATATTCTCTCCGATAGTTTGTTCGACAGGGTCACGGAGTACTGGGAGAAAAAAGCAGCCGGGAGGGCATCCGGATTCTTCATGTCCGCGTATATCATGGACGCAATTTGCTCCATGACGCCTTTCCCTTTAATGAATTGGGCTTGGAGTCCAACTGAGGGAAAAGCTATACATGAGTACCATGATAAGTTGTGGGAAAATAATGCAAATAAGTTTATTTATGAGATTTTCAATTGGGTGATGGTACCCCTGCACGTCGCCATTTTTGGTCTTACACCACCCCGCATCTCTGATAGCATTGCTGCGAATTTGATCCGTATCGCAGACTGGTACGTATAGGAAGAATTCTCCTATTTGAGAGTTTTCGGAGCCACTGTTCCTCCTCTGGCGCTCCCACAATTCATCCCCGACAAGCTAGCCTATCGCGAGATTGCTCGGCAAACAGTAATCGACGGAGTGAGAAAAGAGCTCAAAGCGTCGGCCAAGAAGGTATGGCCATCTTTCCCTATTCGGCTGAATTCATATTCATTATTAGATTTTGGACATGCTATAGCAGAGGCTGCAACCATTGAGGACTTGAGCCTATTCTCTATCGAGTACAAAAAGCATGATCCCCTGGGAATTGTAAGTGCTCATTTGGGAAATTGTGGATTGAAGAGGTTCAAACATGAATATTCACCCTCGGATGATGTTTTCCTAGGGACGAGATCCTATTCAGAGGTGCAATTTCGAATCGGATGCCTACCACCCACAGACAGAGCTTCTGTTTTAAAATTTCAAGAGCATAGGAAAAGATGCCTTCCCGTTGTGTTTGGAGGATTGGGACTTTCTAAGGATAAAGAAAAGGAGGCCGGAAGTTCTGTGGGACAGACTTCTAATCCCAAAAAATGTCAGGAAAGGGAGCAGGAACAGAATCCTGAACAAGGAAAAAGTCCCGAGCGAGAGAAGAGTCCTGAGCCGAAGAAGAATCCAGACAAGAAGAAGAATCCTGAGCAGGAGGAGAATCCCGAAATAGAAAAAGAGATTACTGATCCTCCCAAGGAGCATAGTCCTGAGATGAAAATAAAGGACACAAACCCACCAAAAACTCAGAAACTGGAGGCGGGGACTAAGACCTCTGATCCCCCAAAAGATCAATATCCACTCAGCACACCAGGGAAAATGGCAAAGTAAATCTGGGCACCCATCACCTCTGTCACCCCTTTGCAGTTAGCACAAGGAAACATACAGGAAGGATGGATTTTTGGTGAAGAATTGAGGCCTATAAGGGCAGAGGAACTCCTTCCTAATGAATTCTTTTTTGACAAAAAGTGGAAAGTTGTAGTAAAGCAAGAATTTTACCAAGAGGGAGAGTCCACTAGTAAAAAATTCAAAGTGATGACCGATGGGATGAATAAAAAGAAGGATGAATTTGCCACGAAAATTGTAGGGACGCTGGGAGCGTACACGACGGCAAATCAATTCTCGGTCGCGGCGTTAAAAAATCAGCTCAAAGAAAAGAATCGGCTGATCAAGACTCTTGAAGCCCAAATAGATTTGGCTGCGGAAGATGCTAAGAGTCAAGCAAGTGGGGCAATAGAGCTGGCCCAATTGGTCGATAAGAAAGAAATTGAAGTCCTCAAGACCAAACTGGAACAAGCAAATTCCACGATCCGAGATGGTCGGGTACAATCAGGCCAGCAGAGGGATGCGATTACATAGCTACAGACTCAGTTGAAGATTGCAGAAAGCAAGGTGGTTGACATCAAGATCATTAAATCTCAAGCGACTGATATTCGGAGCAGGATCTCCTCTGCTCAACAAAGCCTACTAAACAAACTAGGAGAGATTCGAGAAGACTGCTTGTTAATACAGTGAATCTCTAAGATTCTGATTAACAGAGAAAGGAATGCAGAAGTTTCTCGGGTCCCTTTCCAAGAGGTGATAGCGACCAACAACAGGTTTTCAGGGCATCCCGGGCTCACCATTGCTGAACAAACCAGGGGTAATATCTTGTTAAAGAATTGGGAACAGGATATTACTTTGAGCAAAGAGCAAGCTCAAAAAGTGGAAAATTCATTAGAAGAGGTCGTCAATAACATAAATGGTGAGCAGTTGGGGATAGAAATTGGAGGTGACACAAAGGCGCTAAGGCAGACGAATATAGATCGGATTTCTCTCGACATAAAGGAGGGGAATGATAGAAATTCAGCGGAAATCTCCCAGATGGACAGGATAAACCCAGCTCAAATCTACAAACATTTGATTCAGCCTAGTGCACAACTTGGCACCCTTGAGCTTGTAGATATACAAATAAATGATAAACTTCCATAGTTGGCCCGAGAGTGTTATCTTGACGAAGCCCGTTGTCAGGCCGAGCCTTCACAGCTTGTGACCCAATTTGTGGACAAGTGTATAATGTACACTGAATCCATACGAGGACAGGCACCTAGCACTTCGTAAAAGATAGAATCGATGAAATGGAGTTATCTCGTTCCCCCCAGCTGTCAATGCAAAGCCTTCACAGCTTGTATTTCATTTTTTGGGACAAATGTATCATGTGTATTAAATCTAAGCAAAAACAAGCACCTGGCACCTTTTTGAAAATGGATTCGGACAGATGGAGTAATTTGGCTCTTCTGAACCGAGAGGTCAATCTTGTATAAATAGATCACAAAAAGAAGAGAAGAAGGCGGGACTTTTTGGTACTAACTGTAAGAGATTTTTTTCATCAAAGGAGTTAATACAAGCAATTTGAAGATTCCTGATTCTGTCATGACTGTGTTGCAAGTTTGTTTTGTCATGTTCTTTGTTTCTTTTCATTTTGCTCTGCATAATTGACGTGTATCACTGTAATTTAATACGACCACTACTATGGTGAAAGGTTTGCATCTTTTTCTGTAATTGTCTCTTGTCTTTCCTCTGCACCAGCTATTAGCGGGTGTAAGACAAATTTACACTTACAAAATTTTATGTTTATTTACACTAAGTCAATTATGTTTATGTCATTTGATTCTTCTGTGTATACGTGAGTTTTCCACTGACAGGGACTTCGCGTCATCTGCAGCTTAATGTTTTCTCCCATTTCACGCTATTTTTATCGGAAACAACACAGTTACAGGAAAGGGCCTTCAATTTGCATTCTTATTTTGCCTTTTTTTTATGCAAAGGGTTTCTCTTTATTTTCGTCCAAATTAAAACAACAAATAAACGATCTGTTTAAAAACCATTTCCGTACTGGAACTGTTACTCAATGACTATTCCCGCAGCAACTCAACCTAATATTCAACCCGAATTATCTAGTCAAATACATATCGCTTTAAATCTCTTAGACACAATCCTTAAAACTGCGAACACCTGGGGAGAATTGGGACAATCATGGGCAGTCATTGAGCGTGACATAACTGCTCAAGATAAGTTGGAAGCTAGACGACAAGAACGTAGAAATCTGCTCTAGTTTCTCATACCAAAGGTTAGTATAATCCTGTATCAATATTTAGTATGCTTTCGGATGCCTTGACACTGTACTTTAAGCATTAGTACAGACTCAGGAACAACAGGACATAAATCCTATGAGTGTCTAGATAAGAAAAAAGATGATGGAAAAACTCACATTTCCGAAGCTCAGGGATGGAATGTTGAGGCAGAAGATGCTAAGGGTATAAGATCTTTGATGATGAGGAAATTTCTCTTGAAGCCAGAGAAGGAGGCAAAGAACCTAGCTCGAAGAAATAGTTTGCTTCAGACTATTTGCAAAAACAAAGATAGAGTATGAAAAGTCATAGTGGACAACGGTAGCACAGACAATCTCATATCTAAAAAAATGGTAGAAAAGTTGGAGCTGGAGACTATCGTACATCCAAGCCCATACAGAGTTTTGTGGCTACAAAAAGGACATCAGTTAAATGTCATTAAACAATGTTTAGTTGAATTTAAAATAGGAGGATATAAGGATGAAATATTATGTGATTTCATTCCCATGGATTTTTGTCATCTATTGTTGGGTAGACCATCGCAATATGACATAAACATAGTTTATGATGGGAGAAAGAACACATACACCTTGGAAAAAAATGGGAGGACACACATGTTCTTGCCGATTAAAAAGCAAAGAGGTGAAAACAGAGATGAGAAACACTATTCTTCTCATGAGTGGAAAGGAAATCCTTAAGGAGGTTAAGAAAAAGGAAGACACACAATTTATTGTGGTCAGGAAGCCCATAATTTTTTTGACTAGTATGAGGATAGATGACCTACCAAAAGAAATCCAGGAGTTGTTGGGAGAATTTGTTGATATAATAGAGGACGAACTACCTTGTTTGTTGCCACCAATCAGAAGTATAATTCATCACATTGATCTTATACCTAGAGCCAGTTTACTAAACAAAGCTGCATACAGGTTGATGCCGTAGGAAAATGAAGAAGTCAAGAGACAGGTCCAAGACTTAATGGACAAAGGATTGATTTGAGAGAGCTTGAGTCCATGTGTTGTTCCAACAGTGCTCATCCCAAAGAAAGATGGAGGATGGAGAATGTGTATAGACTCAAGAGAAATCAATAATATTACCATCAAATATAGATTTCCATTTCCAAGGGTGGACGACTTGATGGATTGCTTGAGTGGAGCAATATTTTTTTCAAATATTGATTTGATAAGCGGGTATCATCAAATTCGAATGAGAGAAGGTGATCAGTGGAAGACAACATTCAATATGAGTGAGGGGCTGTATGAATGGATTTGTATGCCATTTGTCTTAACTAATGCACCCAGTACTTTCATGAGATTGATGAATGAAGTCCTGAAGGATTTCATAGGGAAATTTGTCATCGTATATCTTGATGATATATTAATTTTCAGCAAGACACAAGAAAGGCACTTAAAGCATTTACCTACAGTGATGAGGAGGTTACAACAAGAGAAATTGATGATTAATATGAAGAAATCATCATTTGTGAGGAAAAAACTCATTTATTTTGGTTTTGTTATCTCTGCAAATGAGTTGAAGATGGATCCAGAAAAGGTAAACGCAATTAAGAATTGGCCATCGCCGAAAAATGTATTTGAAGTTCGAATCTTCCATGGTTTGGCTAATTTCTATAGGAAATAATTCGAAACTTTAGTGGAATCATCACACCAATGATGGATACAGTGAAGAAAAGACACAAGTATTTTCACTGGACAGAGGAAGAAGAGAAGAGTTTCAATCTACTGAAGAAGAAGATCACGAAGCAACCAATTCTAGTTTTTCTGGACTTTATCATGACATTCCAGGTCAAGTGTGACGCGAGTGGATTTTCAATTGGAGTGGTATTGAGACAAGACGATAGGTCGATCACATATTTCAGTGAGAAATTGAATGAAGTGAATATTAAGTACTCAACATATGACATAATTTTATGCAATCATACAAGCATTGAATAAATGGAGACACTATCTAGTTCCCAAAGAGTTTGTTTTGTACAGTGATAATCACTCTTTACAATTTGTGACTCAACAAGGGAAGCTGAACCAAAAGCATGCTAAATGGGTTGAATTCATGCAGAATTTTACTTGTGTGATTAAGCATCTTTATGGAACTGCTAACAAAGTTGTTGATGCTTTGAGCATGGAATGTTTGCTTATGCAGGAATTCAAAGTCAAGACTTTAGGTTTTGTTAACCTCAAAGAAATGTATAGGGATGACCCAAATTTTAAGGAGGCATATGAGGCATATGAGAATCCAATTCTCAGGGAAAAAATCCAATGGAACGAGTATATGATCCATGATGGGTTATTATTCAGGGGAAATCAACTATGTATTCCAAAATGCTCCATGAGGGAGAACCTACTGAAGGAAAAACAAAGTGGAGGATTGACCAGACACTTTGGTTATGATAATACGTTCTCAAAGTTTAATGGCTCATATTTTTGGCCAAGGATGAGGACAGATGTTAAGAAATTTGTGGACAGATGCAGGATTTTTCAGCACACAAAAGGGAAAAGGTAGAACACAGGGTTACATCAACCATTACCCATACCAAAAATGTTGTGGGATGCAGTGAACATGTATTTTATATTGGGACTGCCAAGAACAAAGAGAGGCTATGATTCAATCTTTGTGGTAGTCAACAGATTTTCAAAGATGTCACATTTCACACCATGCTAGAAAACCAGCGATGCAACTCATATTGTGAACCTGTTTTTCAAGGAAGTTGTTAGACTTCGCGGCTTGCCAAGGAGTATCGTTTCTGATCGGGATACCAAGTTCGTTGGATATTTCTGCAGGACTTTATGGAAGAATATGGGGACAATTTTGTCTTTTAGCTTAGCGTATCATCTTGAAATGGATGGGCATACAGAAGTCGCGAACAAAAGCTTGGGAGATTTGTTGAGGAGATTAGTGACTAAACACCATAGTCAATGGGATCACATTCTGCCATAGGAGGAATTTTCTTATAATGATTCGATCAATAGAAGAACAGGGCAGAGTCAATTCCATATTGTATATGGAATGCAGCCAAGGGGAGTTTCTGAATTGAGAGATTCAGAACAAAATGAATTCAAGAGTGCTAGTGCAGGGGACTTTGCAGAAACAATGAAGGAGCTTCACAACCGAGTCAAGGAGTGATCGCAGAGTTCAAGTCAAGAATACAAGTGGAGAGCAGATCAAGATAGGCGAGAACTTCAATTTAAAGTTGGTGATCTGATTCCTGCACATATGAGGAAGGCAAGGTTCCCAAGGGGAACATATAACAAACTGAAGATGAAAAAGATTGGACCATGTAAGGTCATGAAGAAATTTGGGGAAAACACATATGAGATTGAATTACCCGATGGGATTGGAATCTCAACGATACTCAATGTTGCATATTTATACCGTTACAGAGATGAAGAAGTAGGAGAAGACAAGGAACAGAAAGAAATTCAATGGGCCAAACAAATACATGTAGTTGGAAAACCACAGAGTGAAATCATAATTGAAAAGAGGGTTAGCAAGAAGACCAGGAGGAGAGAGTATTTTGAATACTTGGTCAAATGGAAAGGACATCCTATTGAAGATGTCGGTTGGGAAGATGAAGAAAAAATTCATAAGCATGGGTAGACCATGCAAGAGCTCATGAACAGAAGTTCATGAAAATTTTCAAGCAAGGGAGTATGATGCAGGAGCATCGTAAGCGGTCAGCCAAGCAAACATGAAGGCAGAAGATAGCTGGAAAATCACCAATGCACATTTTTGAAATGTTTTGTAAAATTAATGAAGCAGACATTAATGTTGTAGTTGGAGGGGAGCATACTTGCATGCTGTAAATAGATCTTGAGCATTTTTCTCTCGTTTGTAGAATGTAAATTCATTTTGTTACCCATGATTTTGGTCAATCTTGATGATGTATTGATGATGGTGTACTCAGGCTCCTCATAAGAAATTTCTCCTAAGAAAAGTGGCATTCATCTCTTCCCAGAAGACTTACTTTTGAAGAGACTTCGCAGGTTGCTAATATCCTAGGGTGCGAGAATGACCCATTCTCACAGGCTTCCTTCAGCTAGGGTGAGAACTTCTCGCACTGTGCTACATAGCTAGGGTGTGAACTTGTTATAAATCTTGGAAAAAGATGAGGTCTAGATGGTTCTAGAAGGGAATCTTTCAGAAGAATGGGTTGGCATTCGAATGGTTATCCTTTTAATGGTTTCCCTGATATTGTGGGATCATTCTTGTCCAAGTAACCATCTCATCCTCTCTTATATATTGATGGAATTCTCATGGAAAAGGTTAAGCAAGATTCATTGAAGAATTGGTGAAAGAATTGTGTGAAGGACCTAGCTTTAACAGGAGCTTGGAGACTCTAGCAAGTCTATCAAGAGGGATTTGATCTTCTTCATACAAGGATCAAGCAAGTGTGTGTGTGTTGGATCCATGAGCCACTGAAATGAAGCTTGCGACATCAAGGTGATCAGTTTGTATCTTCTACTTTTGATTAATATGATACAGTGGCATGTCCTTTTCCCATAAAGTCATTCTCACTTTATTATGTAATTCCTTGATCATACACATAAGTTGACAGTTGAATATATTTTTCCATCTTCACTTTGGTTGGTTTGTATTTTCTTGGTCTTGACCTCACGAGAGCACCGAAGTGAAGAGAGAGAAACAGATACCCTAGGAAGCGATACAAAGGTATGTTACTTGTTCCTCCCTACTAGCTAATTCAATGGTCAAAACTTAGGGAAAGAGTCATGCCCTGTCCTGTTTTGTTCTAGATCCAGGTGGATCTAGGGAGATTTGTTAGTGTCCGCACCTACTGATTAGTTCGATAACAAAATTGGCGACTCCACTGGGGATATAACCTGTTTTATTTTTGGATTTTGGTGTTTTTCCTTGGCCATTTTCCCTTGCCTTACCTTTTTCCATTCATATCAATCTCTGAGTCTTCAGGATACCTTGATAGACCCTCTGGGTCCAGAGGCCTCTTCAAAAACAATTTACTTTTCCAAAAATTTGCTTGGTTTCAGACATTCTTGCACTACACTCCACAGCGGCATGCAAGAATAGATTGAATTTTCACCCTGCTTTTAGGTCTAGTGCAAGGTTCTCGCACTCTACTCAAAGCTGGCCTACAAGAATGACCCATTCTCGCACTGTGTAATATTGTTAGCCTGCAAACCCTCTTTTCAAAACGTTGGATTTGAGTTTTTTGCATTTTCAGCTGCCCAGATCAGTATACGTGCCTGAAAAGAGCTTCTTGGACCATTGGTTGATGTTTTCTTGTCTTCATTTTTGTACACGAACAGTCTTAGGAAATCAAAGGCTCTTCCTGTCACTTTTTTCTTGACTTTCATTTCTTGAATTTTCTCTGCAAAGATATACTCTCTAATTTTGGAATCTAAGTGTTCTTGTTTGGTTAAGAACCGGAGATCGGTTCAAAGTTGAGCTTCTTTGTATTTATCATTTGCTTATTATTTAAAAGATCATTTTTCTCATGCAATTGAAAAGACTAGTTTGGTCTGCTTGTTATTTTTGTTTCCATTGAAAGATTGGTTTGGTTTTTTATCTATTGTTTATTCATTAGTTTTTTGTTTTCTTCACTCTCACCATCATGGTTTAGGTCCTTTTTGAAAAGTGAACAACATTTTTCTTTCAAAAGCATTTTCGTCTTCGAAAGTATTGAAAATCAATTGTTGAAATTATTGAAAAAGAAACAATAGAGAATTGTTATTTTTGCGTGATTCGTTGCAATTGCATTTTAAAGGAAATTGTGTATTGTAGTTCAAGGTTGATCCAGAAAACTTCTCTTTCCCTCCCGTACATAGGATGCATTGAACGAAAATTGATATATTTCATTCTTTTCCATGCATCGTTGGGTCAGAGTCTCACACAACATCAATTTCATCTCTACTTCCTTTGAGTAACAACAACCCTTAATAACCCTGCGCAATTGTAAAATTTAACTAGTAACTCTTTCCTAGGGCTCTATTACACCAACATTTAGCTAGGCTATTGCTTTGGAATAGGAAGAGAGATACACTGTCCAAAGCACAAAACACACAATATCATCTTGTGTTAAGGAATGTCAAATTCCATTTACAACATATTGTCCTGGGAATCCCTTCTCACATAAGGGTCAAACACGAGGTTGCATTGATATTGACAGAGTTACTCACCCTGCTTTGTTGATATTGGTGTAGAGATTTCATGTATTATGGGGAGCACTTAGAGGTATACTCACAATGATGAGTGGAAGCCTTTTGAGTTGATTTCGAGCTAGATACCCTACCCTTGCATGTGGATCGGACTGTCGATTGTCCCCCCATGATTTATTGTTGTCGATGGTAACCTTAGCGGCCTATGTTTCTAGGGTCTTACAAAAGGTGACTACGAAGGGGCAAGTATTCACAGTACCTAGAATCGACATTGGCCAAAATCACTAGGGCTCCTTGGAGGGTATACCCATGATTATGTGTGGGATCTTACACCAGGGTGTAAGTCCGTTAAGCAGGTTGTCAGTGTAACTTTTCCACCATAGCCTAGCCCTTTCTCATATCATTGTTGCAACATTGGATTTCATCACCAAATAGTGACTTTGGAATTAGAAGGTCTTGTTTACTTGGTGTTGCTTCCTAGATTTTGTTTACTAGCATGTGTTGTTCTTTTACCAAAGTTGACCATACATTTTTTCTTCGTAAGTTTGTCTCTCATTTACAATAGCTCCTCCACGTCGTTCATGTAGAATGAAGGGTTTATCTCCAGAGCATCTGGAAGGTTCTCAACCCTTTCCTACAAGTTCACTTGAGAGATATCCTCGGTAGAGTGAAGTCCAAGACGTCACCACACCACAAGTGGAATGAATTGACTCTCTAGAACATTTCCGAATTACCATTACTCGAGAGGAATTTCGACTTCACCCCAATTCTGAGCAACCATTTATGTGACTGAATTCTTCCAAAGACTTAGTTGTTGTGTCTTATGGATCACCGGTTAGACCCTTTCCAGGCATAGAAGGCCAAGGTATCTCTCTCTCTCTCTCTCTCTCTCTCTCTCTCACCCTCACCCACCCCTACTTTCACTCCCTCTCACCCTCCCCTTCTCACCCTCCCCTTCTCA
>SNQJ01S0249225.1:0-12948 GCA_010110895.2 Picea sitchensis | reverse complement strand
GGAAGGGGGTATGCATCAAGAGTGGTATCAAAACAAGTACAAAATTGACTTCTGTAGAGAAAGAGGAGTAAGATGATATCAGGAGGGGTATCAAAAGCGTCAACACAATGCCACCTACAAGACTTTCTGAACCACCTGTAGCCAACAGAGCTATGGAAAGGGAGATGAGAGAACTGCGTAAGAGGTTAGATGCCATCAATACAACACAAAGGAGAGTGCTTGATGCTGGAGAGATCAACAAGGTAGAAAATGAAGAAGTAGAAGTTGAGGAAGCTATAGCTGAGGATGCTATGGAAGAATGTATATTGAGAGGGGTTTTCAAATTGGGAGCCAGAGAGAAGATTGACATCCCTATGTATAAAGGAAATTTAGACATGGAAGAATTGCTTGATTGGATATGAGCAATGGACAAGTATTTCGACTATGAGGATGTCGAAGAGGAGAAAAATGTAAGACATGATGTCACTAGGTTGAAAGGACATGCAACACCATGGTGGGATGAATTTCAAGATGATAGGAGAAAAGGAAAAGGAAAAATAAAGAGTTGGGATTGAATGGTATCTAAGATTATCGCAAAAATCATGCCCAAGGATTACCAGATAGGTCTGTTCAGGAGGATGCAAAACCTGAGACAGAGAGGATTCACTATGAAGGAGTACATAGAAGAGTTCTACAAATTGAATATTTGAGCTGGAAACAGAGAGAGAGATGAAGAGAAAGTTGCTAGATACATTAATGGCCTAAGGTATGATATCCAAGACAAAATAAGCATGGAGACAGTCAGGATTGTAGAGGACACGTATCAAATGGAATTGAAGGCAGAAGAGAAGTTGGTGAGGAAGAAGAGTCAACAAAACCGAGGTCAAAGCTTGAACAGAGGAAAAGGAGTTTCCCAGGATAAAGCACAGAATCCAAAAGACGAGGTGGAGAAACCACATAGTCACTCTCAGAGAGGAGGAAGTTCCCAAGAAAGGTAGAGTGGTGGTAGAGATTCTTTTCCCAGAGGATGAGGAAGAGGTAGAGGAGGCGAACTGAGATGTTATGCCTATGGAAAAACAAGACACGTGCCTTGGGATTTCCCCGAGAGGAAGCTCACATTTCAGAAGTGCAGAAGAGAGATGTTGAGATAGAGGGTGTAGAGGATGGAAGATCCTTGATGATTTAGAAGGTTCTCTTGAAGCAGGATCCAGAGACTGAAAGGCTAGCACAAATGAACAATTTTTTTAGGACAACTTGCAAAACGAAGGATAGGGTTTGCAAGGTGATAATTGACAGTGGGAGCACATACAACTTAGTATCCAAAGAAATGGTCAAGAAGATAGAGTTGGAGATGACTGCACATACAAAACTGTTTAAGGTCTCATGGTTTCATAAAGGTCATCAGGTAAAAATTACTAAACAATGCCTGGTGGAATTTAAAAAATGAGGATATAAAGACGAGATTTTGTGTGATGTGATTCCTATGGATGTCTATCATGTTTTGCTGGGAAGAATATGGCAGTATGAAAAAAAAGTTATTCATGATGGGAGGAGGAATACTTACACCTTAGAGAAGAATGGTAGGACACATATGTTGCTTCCAATTGAGGAGAAGAAGGTAAAGGATGAATCTAGTGTGAGCATACTTCTCATGAGTGGGAAGGAAATCCTAAATGGGGTAAATAAGGAATGGGAGATGCAGTTTGTTGTAGTGAGGAATCCTAGGTTTATCCTTACTAGTACATCAATGGAATATTTTCCTGAGGAAGTTCAAGAATTGCTACAGAATTTTGCTGACATTGTAGTGGATGAGTTGCCAAACTCATTACCCCCTATCAAGAGCATCATCCATCACATTGAATTGATACCATGAGAAAGCTTTCTGAATAAAGCCTCATACAGGTTGACATTTCAAGAGAATGAGGAGGTGAAGAGATAGGTTCAAGATCCGTTATACAAAGGATTGGTCAGGGAAATATTCAGTCCATGTGCAATGCCAACTGTATTAAGTCCAAAGAAGGGTGGAGGATGGAGAATGTGTATAGACTCAAGGGCCATAAACAAGATCACCATCAGATACCGATTTCCATTACCCAGGATGGATGACTTGATGTATTTCTTTAGTGGAGCTAACTATTTTTCAAAAATAGATTTGAAAAGTGGATATCACTAGATAAGAGAAGGTGATGAGTGGAAAACAACATTCTAGACAAATCAGGGGTTATATGAATGGCTTTTTATGTCATTTGTCTTAATGAATTCCCTGAGTACTTTTATGAGGCTGATGAAGGAATTGTTGAAGGATTTCATTGGTAAATTCATGAGTTTATATCTGGATGATATACTAGTACTTAGAAAGACTAAGGAGGAGCACTTGAGACATTTGACATTGGTAATGTAGAGGTTGTAGCAAGTGAAGTTGTTGATTAATCTAAAAAAGTCCTCTTTCATGAACACATAATTCATATATTTGGGTTTTGTGATTTCTTCAAATGATTTGAAGATGGATCCTGAAAAGGTGAAAGAAATCAAAGAATGGTCGTCACCGAAGAATATATTTGAGGTAAGAAGCTTCCATGGGTTAGCAAGTTTTTATCGAAAGTTCATCATAAATTTTAGTGGGATTAGTGATCAAATGATGGATACAGTGAAGAAAATACACAAGTCTTTCAAATGGATAGAAGAGGCTGAGAGGAGCTTCAACATATTGAAGGAGAAAATAACTAAACAACTAATTCTGGTCCTGTCGAATTCCAGAAAGACATTTTAGGAGAGGTGTGATATGAGTGGATTTGCAATTAGAGTGGTCTTGAGTCAAGAAAACATGCCTATTGCATATTTCAGCGAGAAGCTGAATGAAGCTAGAAAGAAGTACTCCACATATGACAAAGATTTCTATTCCATAATTCAAGCCTCGAAGAAATGGAGGCACTATATTGTACAAAAGGAGTTTGTTTTGTATAACGATAATCACGCTTTGCAATTCATAACCATACATGAGAAGTTAAACTAGAGACATGCCAAGTGGATAGAGTTTATGCAAAATTTCACCTTTGTCATTAAACAAATTTTTGGGAATGATAACAAGGTTGTTGATGCATTGAGGAGGATAATTTTGATTCTACAGGAATTTCAAGTCGAGACCTTGGGGTTTGACCACCTTAAGGAAATTTACCACATTGATCCATATTTTGGAGAGGCATATGAAGTGTGTACGAATATTGTGCTTAGAGACAAAGGCCAGTGGGATGAATATTTGATTTAGGATGGGTTTTTGTTCAAAGGGTGGCAGTTGTGCATACCATGATGCTCGATGAGGGAGAATTTGTTGAAGGAAAAGCACAACGAAGGTCTAGTCGGACACTTCGGCCATGAAAAACACTTTCCAAATTAAATGGTTCATATTATTGGCCAGGTATGAGAGCGGAGGTAAAGATATTTGTGAACAATTGCAAGACTTGTCAGTATGGTGATGCAGGAGCATCATAAATAGCCAACCAAGCAAATGGTGTAAGAGGCGGAAGACAGCTTGAAGACCACCAATGCACGTTTTTGGAAATGTTTTTGAAGCATTAATGTAATGTTTAAAGGGAGGCGTACTTGCATATTGTAAATGGATCATGAGTGATTTGCTATCATCTGTGGAATGTAGAGGCATTTATGTGTAATTAATGAAAGTAGGTAGATTTGAATCATAGATTAGACAGTTTAGGAAGTAGGAGGGAAAACAGATATAGACACCCTCTCCTTTGTATCATTAGAACATTAGCATAGCATAGAAGAAGAGAGTTGTAGACAAGAACCCATGTATAGAAATAATTGAGTTAATACATGAAGCTTTGAATCAGATTTCATGGTGTTATGATGTTTTATGTTTATACATAGTGAATAGTATGCTTTAGTGGTTTTATTCTCTCTGTTATGTATTTGTTATGAGGATATGTTGTGTATGTATGATTTCATGTTGAATGTTTGAAGTCAGAGAGAGAGAGAGAGTGAATTAGTTTCAATTGTTTCTCTTCCTGAGTGAGAGAGTTCCTGCAAGGAGTACATTGACAATGTTTCAAAGATTATCTCTGAAAGCTCTGGAGGGATACTGTTGTTCTCATTTCAATAGAATTGCAAGAGAAGCATAGAATCCGTGCAAGGTGTGCGTAGGCTGTTTGAAAACTTAGAACTCTTCAACCAAGGGGAGAGTTGAAGGACTACTATTGTAGGAGGTGCACAGAGTCGAAGAAAATAAAATACTTAGAAGTATTTGAAAGTTTGTCGCAAAGAGTGCACACAGGGGTCCTTTTGAGACTTGAGTTGCAAGAGAAAGCTTAGGAGGGTCAGTACCTTTGAGAGTAACCAAAGGGGAGATGAAATTTGAAAAACGTTTCGCAGAGGTTAAGTTCCAGTGAAATAACATTGGCTCATTTCACGGGAGTTGTCAAGGAGGAAACGATCAGTCAGACTTCTCCGTGGAGAAATCACAAAGTCGTGAGGACCGTAGGATCCATAGGAGTTGTAGGTCAGATAAGGGTTGGAAAAAACCATCCCGTGGGGTCCAATATTAAACAACGATCGTTGATCATAACTGTTGAGTTGTCAAGATCATTTCAGTAAATTGGGGTTCATAAAACTGGAGTACAGATGAATGGCTGTCGAAATATCATTCAAGTCCCGAAAGACGGAAAGCTTGGAGTGACAGGTGGCAAGAACCAACGTCAGAGATAGAGGACAATGGGAAAGACATGTGGCGTACTCATCGCCAGGCGAAGTCAAAACTTCATTGACTATTTTGGGGTTTCGTAGGTTGGAGAGTCGGAAGCCTTGCATCAGTATTCGCGAAGACACAAAGTCCAAAACTATGAATTGGTGAAAACTCCCATAGGGGATCCAACCTTTGTTGAACGCATCAGGATTCAACATTTCATCATTTTCAAAGACAAGAGATAGGGGTTCCTTGTTCCGGAATTCCTAAAATCGTGAAACATGATATGACTGTGGAGAAGGATGCGACGCAACATTTTGGTGAATTGACATTTCAGGTTTCGGTAGTAGAGGGCCGAGAAAATCAACAATAGGGATCATGAAATTGTGAGACCCGAAGTCCCGAATTAGTGAAGGGTGCGACGTTATTGTGGTCAAGGAGATTTGGGTTGGCGCCTGGTGTTTGTTCACACAGGCTTAATTCATAAGGACCTGTGGACATGTCGTGAGTGTATGAGATATTCCCCGAGGGAAAATCAAAGAGTCAATCAAACTGAATGGAAGATTTAGAAAGATCCTGCATGGACCTCAACCCGAGGGTTCAGGGATCTGCATTAAGTGGTATCAGATCTTATAGGAAGTTCTTTTCTTTCTGTAGTAGAGAAAAGAAGAGCATTTTACAGCCATGCCGCCAAGAAGAAGAGACAGGCCAATACCAATGCCTGATCCAATAGTGGAAAGGGAAATGCGTGAGTTACGTTCTAGGCTTGATGCCATGGAGATAGCATAGAGGCGCACAGTTGAAGTTGGGGATATCAGTGAGGTTGACAGTGAAAATGAAGCTGGAAATGAAGGAGAAGATGTAGCAGTCGAGGATGTTGCAAATGAACACCTATTCAGGGCTGTTGCAAGGATTGGTGCTAGAGCAAAGATGGAGATTCCCATGTATGAGGGGAACTTAGAGATTGAAGAGCTTCTATACTAGATTAGAGCTCTGGATAAATACTTCGACTATGAGAATGTCAAGGAAGATAGGAAGGTCAAACATGTTGTCACCAGACTTAAAGGGCATGCAACACTATGGTGGGATGAACTGCAGGCTGACAGATGCTACAAAGGCAAGCATAAAATCAAGAGTTGGGATAGAATGGTTGAAAAGATGAAAGCCAAATTCATACCCAAGTATTATCAAATCACTCTATTTCAGAGGATGCGGAATTTGAGACAAAAGTTGATGTCAGTGAAAGAATACACTGAAGAGTTCTACAAGATAAACATTAGAGCAGGTAATCGGGAAAGAGATGATGAAAAGGTTTCCAGGTACATGAATGGTTTGTGATATGACATTCAAGATGATATGAGCATGATGATCATTCGAACTGTAGAGGATGCTTATCAGATGGATCTGAAATTTGAAGAGAAGCTGAGCCGAAAACAAGGTCAAAGAGGTCGAGGTAGGAGTCAATCTAGAGGCAAAACAATTGCCCAAGACATGAATCAAAAATCGAAAGAAGAGGGAAAGAAACCTCAAAATCAACATGAGAGAGGAGGAAGCTCACAGATAGGGAAGTATGCTGACGGAAATAATTTTCCTCGAGCTAGAGGAAGAGGAAGAGGTCAAGAGGTAGGTCCAGGACTTAATGGACAAAGGATTGGTTCAAGAAAGCTTGAGTCCATGCGTTGTTCCAATAGTTCTCAACCCAAAGAAATATGGATGCTAGAGAATGTGTACCAATTCAAGGGAAATAAATAAGATTACCATCAGATACAGATTTCCATTACCAAGGATGGACGACTTGATGGATTGCTTGAGTGGAGCAAGATTTTTTTCAAAAATTGTTTTGAAAAGCGGGTATCATCAAATTAGAATGAGAGAAGGTGATGAATGGAAGACAACATTCAAGACGAATGAAGGGATGTATGAATGGCTTGTCATGCCATTTGGCTTAACAAATGCACCCAGTACTTTAATGAGATTGATGAATGAAGTCTTGAAGGATTTCATTGGGAAATTCGTCATTGTATATCTTGATGATGTATTGATTTTCAACAAGACATAAGCAGAACACTTGAAGCATTTAGCTACACTGATGAGAACATTACATCAAGATAAATTGATGATAAACATGAAGAAATCGTCATTTATGAGGACAAAACTCATTTATTTGGGTTTTTTTATTTCTGTGAATGAGTTGAAGATGGACCTAGAAAAGGTAAAAGCGATTAAGAATTAGCCATCACCGAAACGTGTGTTTGAAGTTCGAAGCTTCCATGGTTTGTCAAGTTCTACAGGAAATTCATCTGAAACATTAGTGGAATTAGCACACCGATGATGGATATGGTGAAGAAAAGACACAAATATTTTCACTGGACAGAGGAAGCAGAAAAGAGTTTCAACCTGCTGAAGAAGAAGATCATGGAACAACCAATTTTGGTTTTGCCAAATTTTAGCAAGAGATTTCAGGTCAAGTGTGATGCGATTGGGTTTGCAATTGGAGTGGTATTGAGCCAAGATGATAGGTCGGTTGCATACCTTAGTGAGAAATTGAATGAAGCAAAGATTAAATACTCAACATATGACAAAATTCTATATAGTCATACAAGCGTTGAAGAAATGGAGACACTATTTGATTCCCAAGGAGTTTTTTTTGTACAACGACAATTATTCTTTACAATTCGTGACTCAGCAGGAGAAGTTGAACTAGAATCATGCTAAATGGGTTGAATACATGTAGAATTTTACTTTTGTAATTAAACATATTTATGGAACTGCTAACAAAGTTGTTGATGCTTTGAGCAGGAAATGTTTCCTTATGCAGGAATTTAGAGTCAAAACTTTGGGTTTTGATAACCTAAAAGAAATGTATAGAGATGACCCAGATTTTAAAGAAGCATATGAGGCATCTGAGAATCCAATTCTCAGGGACAAAATCCAATGGACCGATTATATGATCCAAGATGGGTTATTGTTCAGGGGAAATCAACTATGTATTCCAAAATGCTCCATGAGGGAGAATCTGCTGAAGGAAAAACACAGTGGAGGATTGGTCGGACATTTCGGTCATGATAAGACATTCTCAAAGCTGAATGGCTCATATTTTTGGCTAGGGATGAGGACAGATGTTAAGAGATTTGTGGACAGGTGCATAATTTTCCAGCACACTAAAGGAAAAAGGCAGAACATAGGGTTATACTAGCCATTACCCATACCAGAAAGGCCATGGGATGCAGTGAGCATGGATTTCATATTAGGACTGCCAAGGACGCAAAGAGACTATGACTCAATCTTTATGGTACAATAGATTTTCCAAGATGCCACATTTCATACCATGCCAGAAAACGAGTGACGCAACTCATATTGCGAACCTGTTTTTCAAGGAAGTCGTCAGACTTCATGGCTTGACAAGGAGTATAGTTTTAGATCGATATACCAAGTTTGTGGGACATTTATGGAGGACTTAATGGAATAATATGGGGACAAGTTTGTATTTTAGCTCATCTTATCATCCTCAGACGGATGGGCAAACAAAAGTTGTGAACAGGAGCTTTGGAGACTTACTGAGGAGCCTAGTGACTGAACACCATAGTCAGTGGGATCATATTCTTCCACATGTGGAATTTTCTTACAACGACTCATCCAACAGAAGAACAGGGAAGAGTCCATTCCAGATTGTATATGGAATGCAGCCAAGGGGATTTTCTGAATTGAGATATGTGGAACAAACTGAATTCATAAGTGCTAGTGCAGAGGACTTTGCAGAAGCGATGAAGGAGCTTCACAGCTGAGTCAAGGAGAGGTTGTAGGATTCAAATCAATATTATAAGCGCAGAGCAGATCAACACAGGTGAGAACTTCAATTTGAAGTTGGTGATCTGATTCTTGCACATCTGAGGAAGGAAAGATTCCCAAGAGGAACATATAACAAACTGAATATGAAAAAGATTGGACCATGCAAGGTCATAAGGAAATTTGGGGAAAACACATATGAGATTGAAGTACCTGATGGGATCGAAATTTCACTGATATTCAATGTTGCAGATTCGTACCCTTACAAAGCTAAAGAAGAAGGAGCTAAAAATGAATAGACAGAAGTTCAGTGGACCAAACGAATTCCTGTAGCTGGAAATCCACAGATGGAAAGTATAATTGACAAGAGAGCCAACGGGAAGACCAGAAGAAAAGAGTATTTTGAATACTTGGTCAAATGGAAGGGACATCCAGTTGAAGATGCCAGTTGGGAAGATGAAGCAAAAATTCAAAAGCATGGACAGATTGTGCAAGAGCTCATGAACAGGAGTTCATGAAAATTTTCAAGTGAGAGAGTATGATGCAGGAGCATCATAAATAGCCAGCCAAGTAAATGACGTAAGAGGCAGAAGAAAGATGGAAGACCACCAGCACACGTTTTTGGAAATGTTTTTGAAGAATTAATGTAATGGTTAAAGGGAGGTGTACTTTCATATTGTAAATGGATCATGAGTGATTTTCTCTCATCTATAGAATGTAGAGGCATTTATGCGTAATTAATGAAAGTAGGTATATTTGAATCATAGATTAGACAGTATAGGAAGTAGGAGGGAAAACGGATATAGACACCCTTGCCTTTGTATCATTATAACATTAGCATAGCACAAAAGAAGAGAGTTGTAGAGAAGAACCCATGTACAGAAACACTTGAGTTAATACATGAAGCTTTGAACCAGATTTCATGGTGTTATGTTGTTTTATGTTTAGACATGGTGAATAGTTTGCTTTAGTGGTTTTATTATCTATGTTATGCATTTGTTATGAGGCTATGTTGTGTATGTATGATTTCATGTTGAATTTTTTAAGTCAGAGAGAGAGAGAGAGTGAATGAGTTTCAATTGTTTCTCTTCTTGAGTGAGAGAGTTCCTGCAAGGAGTGCAGTGAAATGTCCACAAGGAGTGCATTGAGAAAGTTTCAGAGATTATCTCTGGAAGCTCAAGAGGGATACCGTTGTTCTCATTCCAACATAAGTGCAAGTGAAGCACATAAGTCGTGCAAGGTTTGCGTTGGCTAGTTGAAAACTTAGAACTCATCAACCAAGGGGAGAGTTGAAGGACTACTATTGTAGGAGGTGCACAGAGTCGAAGAAAATCAAATAATTAGAAGTATTTGAAAGTCTTCCACAAGGAGTGCATGTAGGGGTCCTTTTGAGACTTGAGTTTCAAGAGAAAGATCAGGAGGGTCAGTACCTTTGAGAGTACCCAAAGAGGAGATGGATTTTGAAAAATGTTTCGCAGAGGTTAAGTTCCAATGAAAGAACATTGGTTCATTTCGTAGGAGCTGTCAAGGAGGAAACGAGTGGTCGGACTTCTCAGTGGAGAAATCATGAAGTTGTGAGGACCGTAGGATCCAGAGGGGTTGCAGGTCGGATAAGGGTTGGACGAAACCATCCCATGGGGTCCAAGATTCAACAATGATCGTTGATCGTAACTGTTGAGCTATCAAGATCATTTCGGTAAATCGGGGTTTGTAAACCCGCAGTGCAGACGAATGGCTATCAGAATATCATTCAAGTCCTAAAAGCCAGAAAGCTTGGAGTGACAGGTGGAAAGAATCCACGTCAGAGATAGAGGAAAATAGGAAAGATAGGTGGCGTACTCATCACCAGGCGAAGTCAAAACTTTGTTGACTGTTTCGGGGTTTCGTAGGTTGGAGAGTCAGAAGCCTTGCATCAGGATTCATGAAGACATGAAGTCCAAAACTATGAATCGGTGAAAAGTCCCATAGGGGATCCAACCTTTGTTGAACGCATTGGGATTTGACATTTTGGCATTTTTGAAGACAGGAGATAGGGGTTCCTTGTTCCGGAATTCCTGAAATCACGAAACACAATACGACTGTGGAGAAGGAAGCGGCCCAACATTTCGGTGAATCGAAATTTCAGGCTTCGACAGTAGAGGGACGAGAAACTCGACAATAGGGATTGCAAAATTGCGAGACCCGAAGTCCTGAATTAGCGAAGGGCGTGATGTTATTGTGGTCAAGGAGATTTGGGTTGGCACCTGGTGTTTGTTCATGCAGGCTCAATTCATAAGGACCTGTGGATATGTCGTGAGTGTATAAGATATTCCCTGAGGGAAAATCAAAGAGTCAATCAGACTCAAGGGTAGATTTAGAAATATCCTACGCAGATCTTGACCTGAGTGTTCGGGGGTTTGCATTTTATGGAAAGGGGAAGAAGCAAAAGACTGGATTGTATTAGGCATTTCCTATTCTAGAGAGGCCTTGGGATGCAATAAGCATGGATTTTGTGTTGGTATTTCCAAGGACATAAAGAGGAAGTGATTCCATATTTGTGGTGGTGGACAAATTTTCAAAGATGGCACACTTTATCCCATGCTAGAAGACCAGTGATGCAACACATGTTGCAAATTTTTTTTTCAGAGAGGTTTTGAGACTCCATGGATTTCCCAGAAGTATAGTTTCAGAAAGGGATACCAAATTTTTTATTCATTTCTAGAGGACGTTGTGGAAAAATTTAGGGGCAGAGATATCTTTCATTTCTTCATATCATCCACAAACAGATGGATAGACCGAAGTAGTGAATAGAATCTTTGGAGATTTTTTGAGGAGTTTGGTCACTAAACATCGTAGTTAGTGGGATCATATTCTATCACAAGCCGAGTTTGCATATAATGACTCAGTGAAAAGGAGCACTAGGAAAAGTCCATTTCAAATCATTTATGGAATGAATCTGAGAGGAGTGTCAAAATTGAGAGATCTAAAGCACAACGAGTTTAGGAGCATCGGAGTCGAAGACTTTGTTGCAGAAATGCAGGAACTTCACAAACAGATCAAGGAGCATTTGAAGAATAGAAGTAGTGAATACAAGCACAAAGATGATCAACACAGGAGAAAGCTTGAGTTTGAAGTTGGAGATAAATTTCTAGCACACATGAAGAAAGAGATGTTTCCAAGGGGGACATACAATAAAATAAAGTTGAAAAATATAGGACCATGTAAAATCCTAAGTAGATTTGGAGAGAATTCTTATGAATTAGAGCTTCCATAAGATGTGGGTATATCACCCATATTCAACATTGCAGAGTTGTATCCTTACAGGGAGGATGGAGCTGAAAGATATGAAGATCAAGGGAGGATCTAGTGGGAGAAACAAATTCCTATAGCAAAGAATCCACATATGGAAAAGATCATAGATCAACGAGTTGGTAAGAAAACCAGGGGGAAAACATATTTTGAATACTTGGTAAAGTGGAAAGGATGACCAGTAGAAGATGTCAGTTGGGTTGGTGAAGTGGATATCCAGAAGAATGGAATATCTATGTAGGATCTCATGGACATGAGTCCATGAATATTTTTAGCCAAGGGAGTATGATGCAGAAGCATTGCCAGGAAGGAAAAATCAAAAGACAGTTGGGCGCACTAGCGAATGTTTTGAAACATTTTGAATTTCAAAGATCAACGTATTAATGTAATACCTGACAAAACTTTTTGAGTTATGAACATATTTAATGACCATAGGATGAGACATCACGTAAGATCGATGGGGAATGTATTTTTCTTTAATATGGAGGATCACAGTACATATCTGGATCTTGTGCTCTTATCTGTCTGATTTGATACTTATTGTAATAAATAATAATTAGTTGATAACATTTAATTCCGATAGGATAACATAGAGTAGTTGGAGGGAAGAACTCAAGAGAGTCCATTTGTATTGTTGGTGAGGAGAGGATTTTGAATCTAATGTGTATATTTCCATTGTAAGCTAAGAGCTGGGATATACAAAGATATATTGTATGAATGTATGTATGTTTTAGAAGGATGAGTATAAAAAATTAATGTGTTGTCCCAAATGCGTGATATTATGTGTTTGTCTAAATGAATGGTAGACTTTTGTTTATTTTCAATTCCCTGTTATTTTTTTGTTCTTATATCCATGAACACATTTGCATTGTTGAATGTATGAGTCACTATGTGGAGTGAACAATTTGATATAGGTTCTCTTTATTGAGTGAGTGCAAGGTGTCCATAGTGTTCGCAAGGAGTGCGTGAACGAGTATGCTTCAACTTAAAGGCTCAGAAGAGATAGTGAGAAATTATGTGTATGCAAGGGGTTGCATAAACGTCCGCAAGGAGTGGGCGACTAAGTTTTTAGAATCGAAGGCTCAGGAGGAGGAGCATGATCTCATCCATGAAGAGATATAAGTGGTTGGAGAAAAGTTACAAGGAGTGCAAATTCATTCACAAAGTAGTTGACTATGGAAGAAGATATGTTGCAAGGC
>SNQJ01S0249224.1:4736-17422 GCA_010110895.2 Picea sitchensis | reverse complement strand
GGACAAGAAACACAAGATAAAGTCAATCCTGAAAAATTTCCTCGGGACACTGAAGGATCTTCACAAGATGAAGAGGCCTTACAAACAGAAAATCCAGAGATGGAGGCAGAGAGGAGGTCCAGGACACCTCCCGAGTCTAGTAAGTCTACTCCTCCTTCATCACCTGTTGTTGATATCAATATACCTGAGGCTATGGGAGAAACAAGGTCTACAGAGCTAGGAAGTCCCATAACTTCCTTAACTCCTTTACAGGCCACCTTTGGACTCCCACAGGTGGGAGATATATATCTTGGTGACCTCACCCCTATTTCCAGAGATGAAATCCCTCCTTTCGATTATTTTTTTAGCAAGAAGAGGAAGGCTATTGTAAGGCAAGAAATGCATATGAGAGAAGGGGGTATGGTGAAGAAGCATAGGCTCTTGATAGATGGCCAGAAACTGGAGGAAGAGGATTTCGCTACAGAGGTAGCAGGCTCCATGGGAGCCATGGCAACAACAAACATTTTTACTGTGGAGAGCATGAGAACAAGGATAAAGAAGAGTAACCACATGATAGCTCAATTGCAGGATCAGTTGAAGAATGCTAAGAAAAACATTAAAGAAGAGGTAGATAAAAGTCTAGAATAGGCCAGAGCTACTGAAAGGCAAGAAATCCAGTCACTCAAAGCTAGCCTGGACTAAATGAACCAGAGGGTACAGGTAATTTAGGTACATGTCACTCAGCAGAGTGAGCTTGTTAAACAATTACAAGCTAAATTGAGTTTGACAGAAGGTTGGGTCGTAGACTTGAAGGATTTTCAAGCCCTCTCGTTAGAAGCCCATACAAAGATAGAAGTTGAGCAGCAACAATTGATCTCCAAAATAGAGATCATCCAGTGTTATTTTCAAGAGGCAAGCAAATCTCTTGATAACATTATTTTACTAGAAAAAGAGGCTAAAGCAGCAAGGAATACTTTTCAGAAGTCAGTCGCATGTTCAGGGAATAGGGAGATGCTGAAAGATTTAAAACTTTATGTCATAGAATAGATAAGAGGAGACATTATGCTCAAAGCATAGGAAACAAACATAGTTGAAAACAAGAAGATAGTCAAAGAAATCAAAGATGATTGTGAGGGAATCTTTGATTCTTTGGATAAGTAAGCATTAGGATTGGAAAGAAATGACTGCTCTGGGCTACTAGGGTAGATAAACATTGTGAAACAACAATTGTACTACAAAGAGAGTTCACAGGAGGTTCAAGCAAAAATTTCACAGTTGAACGAGATCAATACCAATCAGATAGATAGATGGTTGATACAGCCTAATTTAAAGCTACAAGTGATCAAATCTTTCAATAAAGGTTTTGAAGACCAGTTTCCAAAAATACAAAGAAAGTTTTATCTATTTGAAACTAAAGATCTCCTAACACCACCCATAATTTTTGTTCATTTTTTAGAGAAGTGTGTTGAATGTATAGCTTCAAAAGAGGGAGAGACTTCAGCTAAGCAGTGAAGTGTCGTTCGAAGTCTTATACTTTTGAAATGATAGACCAACAAAATGTTAATCATGCAACGGTTAAGGTTGCAGTTTTGTAACTATTTTTCCTTCTTTTTCCCTCAAAAATAGGAGATCGCTAACGATCGAGTAGTGATGATTTTGTATAAATAAAAGGAGAGAAGACTGACAATGGGATTTTTTKATCTCTCTAAAGAGGGCATTTTTGACGAAGTAATTTTGAAGAGACTCTAAATTAATAGAAAYGCAGATTGAAGATTCCARATCTTGTCACCTMTGACTTATGTGTTTCCCTATCATCTCATCTTTCTTTCATATGTTTAACTGATGAATGCTTGACTRCAATTTAGTAAAACCTCTACTGTGGAAATTATTATTCTTGTTATTTAAATCATTTACARTTTTTCCTCTGTATCTGTTATCAATATATACAAGACCTGTAGATATTTAGATTTCAACATCATATGCTTCATTAATACTTTTCTCATTTCGTAGTTTTTTGTTACTATGTGAGATTCCTCTAAAATTGATGCCTCACTTTGSTAATAGTTTTATGTTTTTCTTCATATCATACATGTTTCTTTTCTTTAAAATTTGACTCAGATACAAGAAAAGGCCTACAATTTATTCATCCTATTTATTTGGGTGTTGTCATCATCCTCGTTGTATTGTGGAATAGAGATAACAATCCTAAAAAGAAAACATGAGAACTTTTTCTTCTTTACTTTACCCTTCATGACAGTACCAGTTACAAGGTAGCCTAACATCGAACCCGGCCTTTCAGATCAAACCAGCATCGCCCTAAATTTATTTAACACTATCTAAAAACAGCAAATAACCGGGTTGAGTTAGAATGTTCATGGGCGGCAATTGAGAGAGATATTAGTATCCAGGAAAACTGGGAATTTCGACAGAGACAGTTGAGGAACCAACTATAGCCCTCATCTTTTTATCATAGCTTCATCGATACAGTTTTCACTTATAAAAAATTTAATCTTACATTGCTTGGTGACCCTTGACTCGGCATCCTTATTTACCCATCCTAATAGGTATGGGTGAGGATGGTCTTGAACTTCCAATCTAAGCTTTCCAACTAGATATTTTGTGAGGTTAGCATGAATCAGAATCAAATAGAKCTCATCCATGTTTTTCTTCTTGACCTAGATCTTGATCTAGAATATTTTAGTCACATATTTCTCTTCCATGGGATGGAATCTAATCAAGTTCAACTCCTTCTACATTGCAGTGCAGATAATATTTTCATATACATTTGAGATACTATTCACTTGGTTCCCTAAATCCATTGCTAGCATGTTCTTCTTCCTGGTATTTGTCTTGCAACTATTTGGATTCATCTTTAGATGTAGCTTCCAACACTTGTGTTCAGTGTGATTATTGATATTACAATGGTTAGAATGGTCGTTTGGATCCTTACACAAATGTGATGTAGATGTTTTACTCTTATCCATTCCATTCCACTTCTTTTTCCCCTCCTTGGAAGTATCTTGATGATCTCTTTTCTTAGAACCACTTGGTTGTCTTTTCTTCTTGTCCATACTCTCTAGATAGTCTACTTACACATGCACCTCATTAGTTATCCTAGGTTTAAATGATGTTGTTTTCCTCCTTAAATGATTATGGAGACATCCCAGATACTTGAGGAACACATCCAAGTTCTTAGGAGATATACCCAACATAATGGCTATTTTATGAACTTAGTAGTGTACCCTTGTACACTTTGTGTTTGCTTCCATCGAAAGTAATGCGAATGAATCCACTAGTCCTCTTTGTACGAAATAAGGTAGAACTAGGACTTGATGGGAGTTTTAAACACCTCTCACCTAGTTACTAGGGGATCTCTCTTTAGCCTAAGTGTCTCCATCTGACTTTCCCACCAAGTTTGGGCATGTCCCTCTAACTTTAGTCAAGAAAATCATATATTTTACTATTCTCCTATGTTATGAACATTGAAATGGACTTCTAACTATTGAAACCATTGATTCAACTTAACAACATCAATCTCACCTTGGTGGAGTTTGATGTCCACTTTCTTTTTTCTTTTTTTTTAATATAACTGGGATATACATTTATTCAAAAAACTCTATGAGAAATCTCGCAGAGAAAGAGGTTACAAGGGGAAAAACTAGTCTTATCTATAGTAGCAAAAACGGGTTCTATAATAACTAGACTGACATGAAAACTAGATTTTGTCTTTAGAGTATACAAAATTCCTAGATAAATCCTCCTATACAATCTGTAGAATACCCCTAGGAGAAAAATACAAAATCTTAACATTAGAAATTCACAATTTTGGAGGATCTTTCTTGTCAAATTCGACCTTATCATGCCTTAAGGTGAGTTCAGGTCTGGAACTATCAGTTGAGGGCTTGGAGAAGACATTGTGTCTGAAATCATTGTGGTTGTGCTAGTTAGCGATGGGGTAACTGGTATGTAACGCATCTCTTCAACCTCAAACCAGATAGGCACACATTCGTCCTAGAGTTGCTACTATCCTTGCCTTTGTTCCACTAATAGTTCCATTGCAGTAAGCATCTGTGCAAACAGACTGTTCATTTGGATTTAGAGGGCCTAGACCGAATTCACCAATTTTGCATGCTCCTCCTCCTGAATTTCACGTCGGTAACTTGCATTACCAGTTCTTCAATGACCCATGACACAAGTTCTCACAAATTTAGTGAGGTTGATGACTTCAACTGCAACCACAAGTTCACTCTGAAAGAATGCTAAGATTACTGTGAATCCCACCTTCCAATGTTGTTGCAATGTTGTTTGTTATGCTAAAACCACCTTTGGTTGTTCAATTCACACACAAGCTCCTGTATTTCTTCATACCATCGTGTGAAGTATAGCCACCACAAAGGATGAATCAATTCACATTTCAAATCCATTAAACAAGCAATCTGCTCGCACAGGGTAATTTGTTGACTCGTGGCGTAAGTACCATGATTAACAATGTCTTGATGGTCATATAGGGTAAGGGTTAATGTTTTTGCATGCCTCAACTCCTTATTAGGTTTCAAGTTTTGGACCCTCTAGAATGATCTTGAATGTCCACATGTGACTAGCTTCACATGTATAAGTAATGGAAGCTAATGTGTCTTCCACTTAGTATCACAGTGGTCAATAGGATAGGTCAACTTGTAGGAGGCATAACTTTCTCATATTAACTTTGATTAAGGTGATCTTTGTGCCAATAGAAATTTCTAAATAAATAAAATAATTTAAAGAGTATAGGAGATCCATTCACAAAGTTTTGACCCCAAATTTGTCATTTTATGCCTCGACCAAGCTCCATAATTTTATAGATCCCAAATTGCCAAAACAGGACCTACCCCTAAAATGATCCCTACAAGCCAATAACTCTAATTTTTCTACCCATAATACCAAAGTAGATGATAAATTATATGGTATTCCATTTTAGATCAAAATTTGATTTATCCAAGATGAATTTATATATTATCATAAGCTCAACACAATCCCTAAGGTAGGTGGAAGAAACAAATAATAATACTTGGTCCCATTATATTCTTATGATTATCTTCGTGCTTATCCCAGATAGTGTGCACAATGTTCTATATTAATAGAATTACAATGGGGAAATCTCCTTAGTAAGAGTATTTCCCCATCATTATAAAGGTACCACATCCATTTATGTTGAAAGTATGAGTCTCCGATATGAATAAAACAAAGCATAAAAGGAACTATTGGTTGAAAATATCCGAGAATTGTGTACATCATTCAACAAATGTTGTACACCATTGTTTCTTATGTTATCATTTTTTATAGTATCCCAATATCCTAGGCATGCTTAGTAAATTGTGTATGCTTGTTATCAGACGCAACTGGTAGCATTACTATATTCTAAACCTTGTTGTGAGATGCAACTCTTAGTATTATGATATTTTATACCATAATTGTTAATTAAAGATGAGGAATAGTTGTAATATGCAAGCTTGTTATTATAGACATATATTTAACAATATGGAACATAATTGGCATCTATAAGGACTCGATACCCCTCATCCATGGCTTCATGAAACAAGGTAGCATGATTGTAAAGAAGATCTTATGAGGAGTTCCATACCCTCTCTAGTCAAAATAGGCTTAACTACCAAAATAAGAAAAATATCAAGATGAAATGACAATGGTCAAAGAAGAAACCTAAGCATATTACCATACATGAAATTGGTTATGCCATTAATCCCATGCATGAATCATGCAACTCTACCATAATATAAGGATGCTTCTTTAGTTGTATCAAAGGTGCCAAGCCAATGCCTTTATTTGGTCTAGAATCTCAAATATTTATAGAATGAAGACCCAGTGGACTTTATTAAATGCCCAAGTATTGTGTTGGTTCCTACTATTATATCTTGAATTTTTCTCTAGGGATATGATGATGACATTCTAACACTTGGTATGTAGTGGCAATAATTGAAGAAGAATAAGATTAGTTGATCATGTTATATGACATTGAATGTCTATCATTGTCAATTAATAGAACAATAGGCTTAGAGGAAGCATTGAGTCTTCTATCCCAAACCCATGTATTACTATAACATATAGTAAAGTAGGAAGAAGAGTAGAATAATACAAAACTCCACAAGATAACAATGGTATTCTGCCTACCTTCCTAGGAATAAGCTTGTTATATTTTTTATAGAAACAACCCAAATTTGGTCAAAGTGGGATTCAAACTCCCAATGCATATCTATTAAGAGATTCTTAGATGGAAGCCATATAGGACTATGCTAAGATTTGAACTTTTGATGCTTGTAACAAAAATGTGAGTCATTTAAACTAGTGAAATCAATGCATATTTATCACTAAAATAGTTAAGGTATATTATTGAAAGAGATAAATATTTCTATAAGATGTGTTGAAATGCAAACACGTCAAAACAATAATATCAAAGCCCCCATTATAGTTAAAGAAGGAAGTTGAGATCCTAAAATCACGAAGTGTAAAGTGGCTTTGAATGCTTAGTTTGATATATCCTCTATGCCACTACACAACTTAAAAGTCTTTTTAAATTTTAAAAGATATCAAAACTTAGATTGTGTGACACGGTAGTTGTCTAGGGTGCATGACTAATCCACTGGATAGACCCTAACACTAATTTCTACATAAACCCTATGCATTAAAGAGTAGATGTTATGAAAATCAAGGAAACCTTATGAAAAGACTAAAAGGGAATACCGGAATCATCTAGATAGCAATAAAGTTGGCAATAACACCCCACATGGAAATAGTTATGAAATCAAAGGGATATAGTCGAATCCTTCTATGTACAAAATTTAGCAGTGACTATCCCCATTTGGCACTTATCATCCTCCTATCTCATGTTCTGCATCTTCTCCTTGGCTATTGTCTTTTCCTTATAGCATCAAAATTCCATCTCCCACCTCGTTGTGGCACCAAAAAACCCAATTTCCCCACATCTACCATCAAAATCCAAACCACAACTTGAATTACATCTTGCAGTGGTGCTAAATTGTAAAATTTACCCAACCTTTGTTGTGATCCTTAACCCTTGAAATTAAATCATAAATAAAATACCATAAATACTCAACAATGTATTCAATATCAAAACCCTTAAGGTAGGGCAACACCATAAAATGATCCTTTTATGGAAGGATCGACTTTTGTTTCTTATTTATAGCTAGTTGGAAAACCTTGATCATAACCAAATTCTAACTACCTAGTGGGTCTTCTTTAATGAAGCCAAATTACATTTATTCAATGTTAACCACATGGTGGACCTTATTCAATAATAACGAACAAAGTTGACCCAATCCATCTTACATTAAATGGTCACCATACAGACACTAGCTCTAATGGGCTCTTTGGCCCCCATTACACCCCTAGAGGGGATCCCACAACTACGTGCTCTTTTCGGAAGTGTTGCCCTCAATGCTTGTAGTGATGATGTACAACCATAAACTAGAATCCCATGCATGGGTGTTGATCATAACACATGAGTAAACCATGAAACCAAGGTTACATGTATAAGTGTTGCCCTCGATGGTGAAGCAGTCCAAGTAATTCATCCATAAACCTAGGTTTCATGCCTTAGTGCTCATGTTGAATCCAAATTGATGACACCTAAACTCAATAAATGGTTGAGCATTGTGCTTTAAATGGCACTATGATCATGAGGATCCAAATAAATAAAACCACCCATGTCCAAAAGATCATGCACATAGCTACAAAAGGTTAGTTGTGGATTTGAARGGAACACTACCACTAGAGAATATGCAAGTTGAATATCAATAGTCATAACTTGCTCCTAACTTCCCTCGATGATATTATCTTTACATGGTGGAACAAATTCATCAAAGAGAAGTTGGAAKCAGTTGTCTTCCCATAAATTAAAATTATGCATACATTATTCATCACAAGCCTCCTCTAAATGACACTAGGCATGTGTATCTTTTGTATACTCTCCATTGATGAATGTATATGTCTCTCCAATGATACAACTCTCTTTAGTTTCTTGAAAAAATACACGAACCTCCATAACTTGTTGTAAGTTTTCCTAGATATCCTGCAAGGTTCTTAAATTTTCCATTTGATCCTCCCATGGCATGTTTTTCAACATTGTCATTCTTTGGTTCTAATAGGGTTTTGAGTCACAACTTAAAAGTGGTGTAAATTCTAGAATAGTAGTTAGAATATCCATTATGACCATAATTCTTAAATGTCGTAACCACTTTGCTTCTATTGAAACTAGTTCTATTGTAGTCTAGTTAATAATCAAAGAGATAATCGTGTCACAAATATTTTTGGGGAGAATTCTAAGGCCCTAACATGAAAGGGGTATAACTTCCATTATACCTCTTTGAATTTCTATTTTGACCCCTATTTTGAAATTCCATGATCACTTTGTTTCTATTGGCATTGGTCTTACTGCAATCTGGACTCTTTATCAGAAGATATACGCTCTATAATACTTGTGGTCGTAAAAAAAAACACACTAAAATAACTAATTTGAAATCAACAATATCTTCACTTCCCAAACTCTGTAGATAAAGGGGCACTAAGAAAAATAAAAGTTCAACACCTGTGGAAAGCCAGCAAAGAAAAAGTGGTACTAAGAAAACGAAGAGGTCGAAACATATGCCACGTCAGCAAAGTGAAAGGGTCCTATGAAAAAGAGAAGGTTGACACCTATGCCACATCAGTAAGGATGACATGTCAACAAGCATAAAGGAGCAGTAACAAAAATAAAAGGTTGACACCTATTCCTTGTCAACAAGGATTCAAGCAAAAAAAAAAAAAATTGTGTTCATTTTTAGAGGAATTTGAATCTACAATTTATTTCTTCATATTTTGCACAAAAATATTTAAAAATGGATCTAAGTTTTGCCAGCCTACTTTTCCTCTTGAAAAATTATTTTAAAAAGGAATAAAAAAAATGAAGGACAAATTATTCCACATTTTTTCCAAGAAATAGCTCTAATACCAATTGCTATGATCCTTAACTACAAATAATATATTCAAGAATATGATAGAAAATTCCCTTAACTTCATATATACAAATACCCTTAAGGTAGTGCAACACCATAAAATGGTCCTTTTATAGAAGGATCAACTCTTGTTCAAGTGTCTCTAAGAGAGGGAAACCTCCCAATGAACTAAGCTCCAATACAATATATAACAATACATGATTCATAAAGAGGACTCCATCCGGAAGAGATCGAATGGTTGGAGGTCTGCGGCGAGGGTTTCCCTGGCCGCAGACCTCCTATGTCAACTTTTTTGTCCAGTGGCCCGCGATCTCTCTGAGGCCTCCTTCAGCCTGAAGCTTCCTTGTCTTGGCGGTTCTCCTCCTGATTCGAAGTCTTCCTTTCTTGGGTTGCCTACGGGGAGGTCTCCACCCCTCCTATTCCTTGATCTTGCGTGAATCGGACATCTTCTGGTTGATGGCGACAACCCCTCTTTTATCTGCAGTATATTCAAGTTTTGTTTTATCTGCAGTATATTCAAGTTTTGCAGTTCTGGCACACTTGATCCGGTTCATACCCACTACTCAGACTTGTTTCTTATGGGTGGGCTTCGATGCTCACAAATCGGTTGTATCGTTGGTGTTTTCTCTAGGAGAGGATTTGTTTTCTTGCTTATGGTGTTGTTGCAGAGAGCTTCCTTTCTTCTCATATATGTGTCTTCTTGGAGCAGTCTCTAGCGAGGTCCTTGCTTTATTTTCCTCCATATATGTGGTCCTTCCCTCTGGTTTCTTCGGTTTGTTCATGGTTTGATGTATGCTCAGATCTATCTCCTTTTGGTGGTTGTTGATGTATTTTGCTTTCTAACGGGGGTTGTGCCTAAACTTTGAGGTCCTATCCTTGGGTGTGCGGTGCGGTTCCATCACTTTGAGGTCCATGGAGTGGGTGTGTGGTTCCTGGTCTTACTATTGTTTGATGGGGTCTACATCAACATTGTTGCTTTATGGTTCAGTTGATATGAAGGATTTCATACCTCTCTGACCTGGTCCATCTGGCCACTAGGGTTTTTTTTTTTAGTGTACTGTGTGGAGTTTTATTCTGTGATGGGCTCTCTTGTACCAGGTTTCCAGCCTAGCAGGGGTTTCTATCAGCTCATGTCTCTTTACTTTTGGCTCTCCAACCAGTTTTTATTTGTCCCTTTGGAATCTCTACACATATTTGGGTCGCGCTTTTGCACCTACAGAATGTAATTTGGTTCTCTTTAGATGAATAAAATTATGCTTTTTTTTCCGAGGAAAAAAAATAAAGAGGACTCCATCCTTATTTATAGCTAGCTAATAAACGCTAATCACAACTAAATGCTAACTACCTAGCACTGGGATATTTAATGAGGCTACATTACATTTATTCAATGTTAACCACCTAGTGGGCCTTATTTAATAATATCAAACATGGTGGACCCAATCCACTTTACATTGAATGGCCACCATACCTACACTAACTCTGATGGGCCCTTCGGCCGCCATTATACACTTGGGGAGAATCCCATTAGAAGTTGAAGAGCCCCTTAGAGTTAGTGTAGGTATGGTAGCCATTTAATGTAAGGTGGATTAAGTATGTTATGTTTATTATTATTAAATAAGACCCACTCGATAGTTAACATTGAATCCTCATTAGATATTGATGGGATGTTCCATGGGGTTGTAATGGGTACCGAAGGGCTCGTTAGAGTTATTGTAGGTATGGTGGCCATCCAATGTAAGGTGGATTAGGTCCAATGTGTTTGATCATCCCTAGGGGTGTAATGGAGCCTAAAAGGCCCATTAGCTTAGTGTAAGTATGGTGGTCATTCAATGTAAGTTGGACTAGGTCCATTATGTCTGTTATCATTAAATAAGGCCTAGTACTAGTTAGTTAGCATTGAATAAATGTAATGTGGCCTCATTAAAGAAGGCCCATTAGGTAGATGTAATGTGGCCTCATTAAAGAAGGCCCACTAGGCAGTTAACATTTGGGTGTGGCTAAGGATTTCTAGCTAGCTATAATAAGTATGGTGTCCTCCTTATGAATCATGTATTGGAAGATTATTGTATGTTGTAGTCTAAACATTATATGAATTTGACCTTTTTCGACCACTCAAAATAACAGGAAGGGATACTCACATTTTTTTTTTTTAATCTGGAAAGAATCATTTGGATTGATGGAATTGCAAAATATCGATAGTTAACCTTGAAAAATCAAGTTGTGATAGGGGTAGTCGAGGCTGCTAAATCCATTTTTGCATTAAAAACAACATCTAAACCATCCAAAATTGCAATTTCAATGAAGATTTAAAGATTGGATTCTAGTGATGCCAAACTGGAAAAGGTTCAAATCATATAATGTTTAACTGCCTTCTTATTCTATTGGAGCTTAGCTTATTGGGAGGTTGTCTCATCAAAGAGCCAAGTGAACAAGAGTCGATCCTTTCCTAAAAGGATCGTTATATGGTGTTTCCCTACCTCAAGGGTTTTGGTCTTAAATTGATGAGTATGAAATGATGGATTATTTTTCTCTCTACATTCACTTATTGATCCACTTTCCCTTAATTTTGAAAGCTCCAAGGTTCCAAAGAGAGTATGAAAGTTGGGAGTTGTTAATTATATTGTCTTGCATCCAAATCAAGTATATTGCGGGAACTATAGTTGGGGTGCTACACCTTTTACTAAGGTAAATCCATATGAAATGCATTATTACAAATCTTATAGTTATGATGATCTATGGTCCTTATTTGAGATGTTTTGAGTTCCTTCTCTTCTTTTTAAGCATGCTTCACTGAGGATAAGCCTAGATTTTATCTTAGATAAAATTAGTGAGAATGTTAATAGTGTTTGGGATTATGCTTGCGTTGGGCATATTGTCATTGATGTCAATAGTCGTTGTGATGATTTGTTGTTATAATGAATTATCAATGTGATTTACCAGAGATGAGATTGTCATTGATGTCAACAGTATATCAGTTAGCAGAAGATGTCAAACAGTATGCAGAGATCAAAAGCGTAAGCTCAAAAGGGAAAACGTTGTACAGAAGCGAATGAAGATCAAAGCTCAGAAGGAAAAGCACATTGCACGGTATATCAGTTAGCAGAAAAACTGAACAATATGAAGCAATTCATGATTATTGTTGATCACAATAGGATCAATAATGTTCCTATGATAAAAGCTCAGGAGGGTTAGCACATGCAGAGATCAAAGCTCGGAAGGAAAAGCGTAAGCTTAGGGTGATAAGCCTCAGCAGTCGTCCGATTAGAGTGACAAGCCTCAACAGTTGTCTGATCAAGAGGTTGATCGTGTTGATCGTCTAAGAATAACGGACATCAGTCATATGAGTTATCGTGGGCTTGAGGACCATTGGAGGATGGTGGTCATCGGATCTGCAAGCCAGATCAACGGCAGGGATAAATTGCGGAGATCGGAAGGAGAATTAAATGACTCGCTAGTTCCAATCCCACAATTGGCCTAGATCGTCAGATCTCATGGACTAGGATATCGAGACTATGGTTGATCTAACAAGTGGTCAGTTTAAGTCAGATTAGGTCGTGAACGTCGAATGCACAATTGCCAGATCAACGGCAGGGATGAATTGCAGAGATCGAAAGGAGAATCAAATATCGCGCTAGTTCCAATCCCACAATTAGACAGGACCATCCGATCTTATAGCTTCGAAGATCGACGATTGTGGTTGAC
>SNQJ01S0249223.1:1196-12948 GCA_010110895.2 Picea sitchensis | reverse complement strand
GAAACCCCGACGAAAGGAAAAGCCATAAGGCTGAGGTCTTGGGTACACGGTCGTGTGGACTAGGAGCCTAGCCAGGGAGGGGCTAAGGCCAAAAAGGAGTTCATCGGCCATCGAGAATTACAGAGTACAAGAACCTTTGACTATGGGAAAGACGAAACCCCGATAACCTGAAATTGGGATCAGGGATGACTATGGTGTAGGTGAAGGTAGCGGTATAGGTGAATGAAAGGCCCGTGGACCGGGTTTGGCATTTTGCGGCTACAAACTTCGGGGATTCTCATTGTTGAGAACTAAACTCAAAATTTTGATTTGGGTAGTGGGTATGTTACACTGTCTTGCTTCCTATTGTTCTTGGATGATAATGTCTTGCTCAATAGCATCCCATGAATATTCTAACTCAACCCGGTTAGTTGTTGTTTGTAAAATGGTATTAAATAAATTTAAGGAAATACTGGTTTGATCCTGAAGGCCTAGTTCAACATTGGGTTGTCTGCTACTTGGGATAGTCATGGATGATAAAAACTTTATTTATTTGCAAAGGGATTTTAATCAGTTTGTTACTTCAGATTTCCAGAGATGAGAACAAGAAAAACAATTTTAAAATTCAAAATAGTAATGTAAACACATTCGAGGTCATTTCCTGGTTTTGTAACAATTTCGAGAAATATAAACAACAAATAAACACTACAGAAAAATATGAGGCTTTAATCAAGAATGAATCTCATATTTCAAGAGACAATGATGAAAAAAAAGAAAAAAAAAACGAGGTTTCTAACAAGAGTTAAGTATTAAGGAACACAAGTTTTATAGGTCTTGAAATTACTAAAAGCGATTTTAGAGGAAAAATTGCAAATCATTTGACATCCAAACCAATCTGAAATATAAATCAATGATGTATATAACTTCAAATTGATTACTTGTTAGAAAAAACATTAAAAGGAAAAATTCAACGAAGTATAATAAACAGGGAGAAGACACATAGCTACAAAGTTGCAGGATCCATAATCTCATTTGTGATCTATATTCTGATGTATTTGAAAACTGATATTACAAAAATGGCTCTCTCCAAAAATTCTGAAGCCTTTTCTCAGCCTTTAGAAACTATATTTATACATTTGCATCAAATTTTCTCGTTGGTGACTAACCAACTTCCTAATATTTCGGTTACATAAAAATAATGTCAACCGTTTACAATTTATTTCTAATTTCTAATAATAAAAACATTTAAAAAGGTTTTAAGCTTATGTTGACGAACTTCCTTTTTCCGCATCACTACACTCAACATATTTCCCTAAAAAATTCACAAAGATCCTAGGAGCATTGGGTATCTCATTTGCTTCAAATGAAAAAAATCTCTTCTGCAATTCGGGAAACCGACTTTCTATCATCCTTTCTGTGAATTTAACATTTTTCAACTTTAGATTTGAAGTCACCATCGACTTGTTGATCTCTGTTATATTGATCAATTTAATTTTAGCAATCTCTTTTTTCATTTTCTCCAGCTCTTCTTTTAACCTTAGCTGGTGCTTGGCAATATTAATTTCGCCTAATAATCCAGAACAGTCATCTGTTTCGATATTCAATGAATCTCTTTCAAAGAGATCGAAGATTCCCTGGCAATCCTCATTTACTTCTCTTGTGATTCGTTTATATTCGGCTAGTTTTTCTTCCCACACTTTTATCATTATTTCCCCTTTAACCTGTTCAGAAATAAATAATTTCTGAGTCTTTCCAATTTCTTCCTTTTATGAGAAAGCCACTGCCTTCTGAAAATTTGTTCTAGCTGCTTTCACCTCCCTTTCTTTCTGGAACACATTTTCCAAAGACTTATTTGATTCCTGAAAATAATTCTGGATTACTTCCAGATTCAAGAACACTTTCTGTTGTTCTTCCTCTATTCTCAAATATATCTCCAATACTTGTGTCTTGAAATTTTCTTGCAAATGTTTGTTTTCTTCTCCCAGCTTTCGAACCTGTTCCTGTGTGACCTGTATTAAGTGTTTTTCCTCATCCAAGTCTTTATTCAATTTTTGGATTTCTTTCATATCCTTTAGTCTATCTTGTTATAGACCCTTCTGTATTCCCCAACTAATATTTCTTTCATTTTCTTTTAGTTTGTCTTGCAACTGGATTATTGTTTGGTCCTTCTGTTCAAGTAGAGCTGCTAAATTGCCTATAGAATACATGTTTGTTGATGCTATTGCACCCATTGTACCTACTAATTATGTAGCAAACTCTCCATCCTTGAGTTTCTTTCCATCTATAATAACTCTATGCTTTTAAATCGTTCCTTCTCCTCTTGGATGAATTTCCTTCTTCAAGATTGCTCTTCGCTTTTTACTGAAAAAGTAATCTAATGGGGGGGATTTCATCTCTTGAAATAAACTCTAGATAACTAACATATACAACTCCTTCATGAGGGGTTCCGAAAGTCGACTGTAATGGAGTTAAAGAGGTGATAGGACTACCAAGTTCTGTTGAAGCTGTTCCTCCTATTTTTTCTGGAACATTCTTCATGATTTCTGGAATTGTTTCTGGTTCTTTTCCCTTATCCATTCCCGATTATTTTGTTTGAGAACCTTTGTGTCTTGGGAAGGTATCTCAGTATTCTTCAACTTACCTTTGTCATTTTCTTTACCCTGAGTATTAGTTTCAAACCCTGGAGGGGATCCTTCTTGTTCTGGTGATGGAGTCAAAATTTCACCCTATAAGCTCTTAGGTAGGCAGCTTCGCCTATGGCTTTGAGAAGATGCAAACCTAGCCTGTGAGTCAGGTGGCAAGGCCTGTACTCTATTTATCACTTCTTCATAATACTTAACATATTTAAATATATCATCATAAACAGATACTTCATGTTCATATGCCTTTAGATTACAATGTGTGTAATGCCTACTTATTATTTGGTAGGGGTCATATTTTATGTGTTCAATATTTACTAATTTCACTTCTTGTAGTGACTCAACCTCTACCTTAGAATGGCCTAAATTTGATAAAGAAAATTTCCCAACATGAATAGGGAAAGATGGCCATGCTTTTTTCTGAAGTGCTTTTAATTCCAATCCAACACCGCCTTTGGCTATCTGATGAGCTACTTCTCTGCACACCAATCTGTCTGGTAGGAATTTTGGGTGTGTGTGAGGGGGAATGGAACAACCATAAACCCTAATATAGGAAAAAAATTCCTCAATAAACCAATCGACAACTGATTTAAGACTTTCTATGACTGCATCAGAAATTCGAGGGGGTTCGCATCCCAAAAATAATTTGTGCATAGGAATAATGACAAAATGACAAACCTCGTAAAAAAATGTCTTTAGATTTTTCTTCCCAAAGGGCCGAGTGGTATTTGTGAATGGGTTCCAAACATGAGATGCTCCAACTCCAATTCATTAATGGAAAGGGGGTCATAAAACAGATTGCATCCATAATGTATGCAGACATATAAAAAGACATTGGTTGTCCCTTTGGCTTGGCTTCTTTGTAATTTAAAATTTCTTGCGTTAGGTTATCCGACAAAATTTTATGCCAGTTAAAACCATTTCCTTCTGAAGCTTCCTCTAAAAAGGGTACCCAGTCTGCATGAAAGTGACAGGGATCTTTTCTCCTGAAAAGTCTGCATAACATAATGGCTATATAAACCATATATTCATTTAAGGAGGTTGTAGCATAAATCCCATGTGTATCAGCCCTAAAATTTGCTTCATACCTCGCCCATCCTCTAATCATGTCGGGATATGTCTGGTCTTCCTCAATACATTCCTTTCTCTGAAACTCAGCTATAAATTCAGCATTAAAAGTATGTTTATGATTCAGCAAGAGTTTATACATTACTTGAATGTTCTCTGGCCTGAATGAGTCGAAGATAAATCCTTGCTCATTTTGAATGCTCCTTGTTGGGATATCTACCTTATCCAGAGCCCAGTCGATCATATCAGTGTATGCCACCAGCCTCGGACGTGCAACAATCTTATGAAGCTCAGACTCGGCTATGTCCCGGAAATGATTTTCGGAGTCAGGATAAGCGTTCTCTAATTCATATTCCAGCAAATCTGAGATTTGAGTCCACGATTTAATAGAATCTATAGCATGTGGAGTGGTATCGGAGATAATATCTCCTTCCTGTGCGTCTTCATTCTTCTTCGATGCCTTTTTGGGTGCCATGACTTCTGTGTTTAATTGGAAACCTATAATAGCAAATGGATGAATGAGCTCATCTTAGAACGATAACACAGACATTCGCATGTAATTTTGAATATATTTTAAAATGATGAGATTTGCACAGCTGTCACGAAATTAAAACTCTTAATGCAAAAGATATTTTACCGAGATACGCTTTTAATGTCCGTATTTAAGTACCTTCGGGTTTTGAAGAAAACGAGAAACCTACTTAATGGGTGAGTGAAACATAAATGAACTCTTAATATGATTACCATTACTCTTTTTTTTAAGAAAAGGTTAATTAATATTAATCATAATTTAAGGCTGAAAACTTCATTTTTCGGGATTTCGAAAATCCTGATGTCGAGAGGTATGTAGTCGATGAAAAAACGAAATCCAAAAATGCGAAATCGCGAAATCGTGATGCTTTAATCAAGAATTAAACGCTTTTAGCATGTTAATTAATTGAGATTAGACCCTTTCGGGATTTCAAAAATCGAGATTTCGGGAAACATGATGACATGAGATGTGCTCTCACGGAATCGCGAATCCCGAAATGGCGATGGCTTGTTTCTTTTTTCAAAATAGGACTTAACTTATCTTAATTAACTGAATAATCATGATTAGGGCCAAAAAATAATTAGTTTAATCTAACATTATTTATGATGATGACAAGAGATGTGATCTTATAGAACCGTGAATCCCGAAATCGCAACATAATTATGTTAACCTTAAACCTTTCTTACAAGAGACTAAACTAATTCATTTTTTTAAATTAAAATTAAGGTTCCAATGTTTCGGGAAATCGGGGATCGGGTTTCGTGATTCAATTTGCATCAATCATCTGTTTGCAGAAAACCCCGAATCCCGATTTCTTTAACGTTTAAATTAAAAAATCACAAATTTAAAATTACCATCCGTTTTAAATAATTTTTCAAAGAGCGTTGGAAAAGTTATATTTTGTAAACTTTTTTCGTTTGTTATTCAAAAATAATAGATAAAAAGGTATCACGAATTTAGAAATGACGAAACTATTGTTTTAAGAAAACTAAAACCCGAAAACACAAAAAATAAAAATCTAGGCCTTAAGGATAAAGATTTTAAGATCTGTTTCAACAAGTATCCTCAAGACAAAGGGTTCAAGAGAGGAACAATTGACAACAATCTATATATCAAAACAAAGGATAGTGATTTTCTCATTGTGTTGCTCTATGTAGATGACATCATCTTCGTTATTAATAATGCTTCATTGGTAAAATGGTTTTCTTCGGCCATGCAGTCTGAATTTGAAATGTCTATGATAGGGGAACTGGCATTTTTTCTTGGTATACAAAGTACTCAAAGGTCTGAAGGAATATTTTTTTCCCAAGAGAAATATCTAAGAGAAATATTGAAAAGGTTTCAAATGGAAGATTCTACACCTCCAAGAACACCTATGGTCACTAGATGCAAGCTAAGCAAGGATGATGACTCACTTGATGTTGATCAAAGTTCATATAGGTCTATGATAGGTATCCTGTTGTACATCACAACATCTTGTCCAGACATAATGCATGTTGTTGGAATGGTAGGAAGGTATCAGTCTGCACCTAAACAAAGTCATTTCATAGTTGTCAAAAGAATATTCAAATGTTTGAAAGGAATGATGAACTATGGCCTATGGTATCCTAGGAATCATAATTTTCAACTATTATTCTATTCAGATGTTGATTAGGCTAACTGCATGGATGAAAGGAAAAGCACGAGTGGAGGTGCTTTCTTCTTAGGAGATTCCCTTATAGCATGGTTGAGAAAGAAGAAAGGTTCCATTTCCTTATCAACTACAGAAGTTGAATACATTGCAACTGCCACATGTTATACCCAAGTGTTGTGGATGATTCAGACACTTGCATACTTGGAGGTAAACTATAATGCACCGATCCCAATTCATTGTGATAATACTAGTGCAATTAGTGTGTCAAAGAATCCTGTACTTCACTCCAAGACCAAGCATATACCCATCAAGTATCACTTCTTGAGGGAACATATGAAAAACAATGTTGTTTATTTGCATTATATTCCATCTAAATATCATATTGTTGATATATTCACTAAACCGCTTGCAAAATCTTAGTTCGGGTATCCATGCCAGATGTTGGGCGTGACTCCGCTATCCAGCTAAAATAGTCTATATGATCAAGGGGAGAGTGATCCTAGTATACCTAATCATTGGGAGAACAGAATCACTCAATGTTTTCTTTGACATTGATGTCAAAAGGGGAGAAGAAGGTGTGGTCTGGATGCTAGAATTGGAGATCTAAGCAACTTTTTAGGGTTGCCATCAATTCTAAAGGGGGAGATTGTAGGCAGATATTACAGGAAGAGTGTGTTTTTCATTGATGGAAAGAACAATAATGATGATGGGAAACAAGAAAATCATAAGATTAGGAGGAGGAGTGAATAATAAGTAGAGATCAAAGCTAGGAATAAAAAACGTAAGCTCGGGAAGAGAAGCGAACAGTATGCAGAGATAAAATCTTGGAAGGAAAAGCGTAAGAGCAGGGTGAGAAGCCTCAACATCCATCCGATCAAGAAATTTATAGTGTTTATCGTCTCATATAGCGAAAATCGGTCATATGAGTGACTGTGGGATTGAGTATCGTTGGAGGAATGTGACCGTCAGATCTACAAGCCAGCTGAACAGTAGGGATGAATTACATGGAGAGAAAGAAGAATTAAACAAAGCACTAGTTCAATCCTGCAATTGGTCTAGGTCGTTATATCTCATAGACTCAGAAATCGATGACTATGGTTGATTCAAAAAGTTATCAGATTAAGCTAGATTGAGTTGTGATCGTCAGATGCGCAATCAACAGATCAACGACATGGATAGATTGCGGAGATCAGAAGGAGAATTAAATATCGCGTTAGTTCCAATCCTACAATTAGTCAGGACCATCAGATCTTATAGCCTCAAATATTAATGATTGTGGTTGACTCACCGATGGTGCACAACTTCAAATTGTGGAGTTTGGGTGATGAGTTAAATCACTCACAAGTTGTGGTTCCTCTACCATCCTTGATCATTGATCTTCTTTGAGAATATTCACAACTGTCAGATCACTTTAAGTGGAAGGATGGGATAAGGGGGGATAAAAGGGTTGAGAGTTTGATTATACGAATACCCGTCATCCATCGGATCAAACCCGAATTCCTATCAGTCATCGGATCATTTCGAGTAGAAGGATAGGATAAGCGAGGTAAAAGATCTGAGATCTCATTTATGTGAATTTTCGCTAGTCATTGGATCATTATAAGTGGAAGGAAAAAACAAGATAGATGATATGCATCGTCAAATGATCAAGACATCAATCCAAGATCATGATTGATGAACAACATTTAGTTCGGGTATAAATATGCGAGGAGGTTAAGCTTCGAAAAAATATCACTTCAGATTTTTCAGTTTAAGATTTGAAAAAACCGAAGCTCGGAGAGCCAAAAATCTGAAATGAATAAGGACCATCGGATCTGGAGAACATAGGATGACCGTTAGATCAGGGAGATCTACGTCAGCAAACCTCGTCCGCAAGGACATGTGGAAGACCACATCAACAAAGGACATATGGCAGATCACATCATCAAACGACGTCAACAAGTATATGTGGTAGACCACGTCAGTAGACCACTTCAGAAAGGACTCGAGTCTTTCGATATGAAAGATCACTTCAGCTGTATTCTCAACCGTTGATCACAGTACAGTGGAAGGATAGTGTAAGTTTGAAAAGTTGAAATCCCGAAGTTCTGAAGGGAGAAGTTCTAACGGGCGTCCATATCAATGTTTGATTAAGTCATAGACGTCAAATTGAACAATGAAAGGATGAGTGTAAGGATCAAATCTGACCATTGATTTGTTTCTGTAAAGTAAACCGTCAGATATGGTTCAAAGGTTTGAAAAGTTGAAAACCCGAAGTTCCGAAGGGTGAAGTTCCATCAGCCGTCCATCTTAATGTTTGATTAAGTTCTAGCCATCGGATAGAACAATGAAAGAATGAGTTTAAGGATCAAATCTGACCATTGATTTGTTTCTATGAAATAAACCATCCAATCTAATTTGAAGGTTTGAAAAGTTGAAAACCCAAAGTTCTGAAGGGCGAAGTTCTGTCAGTCGTCCATCTTATCAGGAGATTGAATTGTGACCATTGAATTGATAAGCGCTCAAGCACTCGTTAATCTTGGTGTCTAGTCACCGCTGTTGTTCATGTGATACAAGAGATTTAAATAAAGTTCACGAGGACCTGTGGATCAAAAAGCATGTACATGTATAATCCAATGGCGTTGATCAAAACAAATTTGATCAAAGGGTTGTTGTTTCATCTCATGATTTCTTGATTAGTTGTGATTCAATTACACTAACTGGTTCATTGTTCCTGAGCAGTTGAATCATTTTTCCTGAGCATTGGAATCATGGCTCTTGAGCGTTCTGAGATACCCAACATTGAGCATTGGAGATGTAGAGAGTAATAAATGATGAGAGAATGAATAAAAGAAAGATGATCAAATAGAGGAAGCTTGTTGTTTCTCTGTAAACCAAGTTGAACTATATGTAATGAAGCATAAAACATGAACATAGTGGGAAAGTACAGAGGGGAGGCATAGCGCATAGAACAGATATGGCGAATAGAGAATAAAGCGAAAGAAGATGTGAGAAGAAAGACATTGATGCAGGAAGAGAAGAGCAGTGTAGTAGAACAATGATGAGACTGGTAAGTCATTCATAAATGTTGTATCATTGTAATAAATTTTAGCAAGCAAAGATTTATATCTCAGGGTGTTAGGGTGGTTCTAGGGAGGACTGTTGTCCTCAAAGTTTCAAGTGCGTGCTTGAACACAAGAAGTTGTAGCTTCCATTTGGTTGCAGCCAGAAAAACCAGGGTGGTAGGGTGGTGCAAGGGAGAGACATTGTTATCTATTTTACAGATTGGTGCCTGTGTGACTAGAAGTTGGTGCTTCCATCCAGTTGGTGCTAGAACACTCATGGAGTTGGTGCTTCCTTCTAGTGGGTGCTAGAGAAACCAGAGAGTTGGTGCTCTCAACAATTTGTAGCTTGTAAAACAGAGGTGGTAGCCTCACAAAGAGTGGGTCCTCATAAGAATGAAAATGTACAGAAAATAAAGACTACTTATCATATTAAGAATAAGAGGTTTTCTCCCTTTATGGGTTTCCTCAAGAATATATGTCTCTGTATACATCATGTGTGTGATTGATGTTGAATACTCTATTTCTTAGTTCCCTGAATTATTGTGATCATCATTAAGTGTTATTTAATGATTTTAAATGGGTATAATTTTTTAATCACATTTACAATTGATTCACCGTCCCCCCACCTCTCATTTGTCTAATAGTATGACAATACTATCTTTTTTGATAGTTGGCTTGGATTTCCTTTGGGAAATCCAACAAACTATGGTTTTGTTTTTGGAGTAACATATAATGGATACCACATCTATATGCATGTATATATTGTCACTTTATGAATATAAACTCTTTTTCTTACTTACAAAAAAAAATGCATGTTAAGCATGGAAGGAATTTCACACCACCCCCATACTCAACGAACCATTCAAATGTTTCATCACAGAAGGAATTTCACATCACCCTCATACTCAACATACCATTCAAAAAATTTTAAATCACATGTGTTAACTCCATATTAATCATTCAAGGAAATACCCATATCCCTAGAGGAAAAGTAGAAAGCACCTATCTACGTAATAAAAATAAATAAATAAATAAATTACTTTCAAATTCTCTCTATATAATATTGATAAAAAAAAATTCTACTGAGGTGGATATTAAAATATTATTTTTAAATTCCACATGAAAAAGGAATTACGCATTTCCTTCATACTCCACAATGTGTTTTTTGGCACACATCGTTGATTGATAATTCTTACAGATGTATACATACCCTACCAACCTATGGATTTTAACTTGTAACCTCTTAGGGATGAAACCCATGTTCTTAACCATTAGGCCCATTCAAGTCGTTTGTGCGTGTGTGTAGTTGATATATAATTATTTTCCTTGAGGTGGATATTGAAATATTTTATTAATGGGTGACATTGAAGGACATTTTTCTTATTAATATATATTTTTAAATTTCACGTGTTAACTCTAAATCACGCATGGAAGGAATTACACATCGCTCTCATACTCGGATGAATATTTTGGTGCAATGATGATAATTAACGTCGACCGAATTCGACCCTTTGAAGGTAAGGTATTACTTGGAATTATTTAGAATTTTATTTATGTGTCCCAAATTCCTATTTATTATTATCATCATCGTTTCTATCCCTAACAATAGCTTTTGGTGTTCTAATTATTGTCCATTTTTCTTCCTTCCTCACTTATTTTACCTTTTGAACTTCCTTAATTCATTTGGTCTTGTGGAATGAGGTCTTGTAGATTTACTGAGTATGACATATTTATGGTCATTACAACTCACTTTGACACGAATCAACCTATCTTTATGTTCAATTATTTTTTCCAACCTATTTTCTTCTATGATGTAAGTTGTTTCAATTTGTGATTTATTTTTTAGTTATTTTACTATTGCTAGCATGTTCTCATAATGTTGTTATTTCATAACAAAAATTATGAGTTTCAAGACTCTTTTGTTATTCTCATGATCCAACTCAATTGTCTTATTCATTTCCTATTTAATGGGTTTCATATACAATTTATTTTCCAAAACAATTAGGGTCAAATGATTAGTTAGTTTATATTTTATATACTTAATCGCATCTCTCATGTTGAGATTTTATTTGACCTCCCCTTCTTAGGTTAATTGTTTTTCTTTTTTCCATTTCTTATATTCTAGCCTCTAGCCTCCATTATTTGCAGGTGAGTATTGAACCCTAATGTATGTTTGAATGTTTTCTATATCTATCTATGTTTGAATGTTTTCTATATCTATGTATGTTTGAATGTTTTCTTCTAACAATCTAAATGTGTTATCAAGACTCTAACTATATTTGTATTTTCTCATCTCTCCACTCTCATTTTCACTAATGATTCTATATGCTCATAAAGACTCTCTAGGGTGATTTTATTAGGCCTCCCCTTGACATGCTGAGGTTTTGGAATATATGATGAAGTGCTCATATTGAAAAGAAATTAAAATAATAGAATGAACTTATGCACCTGATTTACCAACAAGAGGAAACCACCATTTAAATTTTACACCATCGCCTCTCCATGTAAGGTAGCTAGAGAGGTAGTGGGGGGGCCCAGAGGGCCCATAGTGATAATAGTGGAGGTAATTCAATGTAAGGTGGACTCGGTCCACTATATTATTAAATAATGCCCACTATGGTAGTTAGATATAATAAATGGGTAATTAGATATAATAAATGTAAGATGACTTCTTAGAAGGTTCTACTTCTAGAAGATTCCTCCTCTAGAATGTTCTTAGGTGATGGTAGCACTATATAAAGGGGTTCAAGCAATGTAATGAGACAAGAAGAGAAGTATTGTATTTGGAGCGGTAGCTCAATAGGAGGATGCCCCCTCGAAGAGGCAAGTGAACAGGAGAGGATCCCTTCCATAATAG
>SNQJ01S0249222.1:0-12948 GCA_010110895.2 Picea sitchensis | reverse complement strand
TATTTCATTTGATTTGATGATATGATGTTGACATTTCTGACATGATTGTTGATGATGCAGGCTGACGATAGCTTGCTGACCAGACTCACATATGGAGTAAAGGGGCCACACACTATTTCCAGAGAGGTTGAGGGAGAGGTGTGGACAACAACCCTCCCACAGCCTACTAGCACTCCCACCGTGGCTCGAACTATAGGTTAACGATTACCTAGTTCGAGAGGATCCACGATGTCATGAGGGTAGACTGCGACAGTCGCTCACGATTATTCTAAGGGGCGCACAATAAGGCGGCGACATTATTCCTTAGAGCCCTTAGTCTCCCACAAGTTCACCTGGTGGAGTATTGACTCCAGGGGTTATATATGTCTACCAATCAGTCAAGTTGGCGAGTGGCACCCTTGGAGCACGTGGTGCATCCTGAAGGGCACATTGCGCAAAGAAACGAACGAGGCGAGTGGCACCCTTGGACCACATAGTGCGTCCTGAAGGGCACGTCGCGTTGATGATGATGAAGAAACAAACCTAGATGGCCCTAAGACATTAATGCCTTATGAAATTCTTAAAACGACTCCCCTAAACAATTGTCGTCCATTTCAAAATCTAAACCTAAGTCAAAAAAAAAACTTCTCTAAGATAAAAATTTCGTTTAACCTTAAGGAAAAAGGCCCTATGAAAATAAAAGGTTATGAATTTAAAAATAAAATGAAAAGATTAATTAGTGCATTTACCTTTTTGGTTTTTAAAAAAAATAAGGGATCAATAAAAATAGGGAAACTAAGTAATAAAGGAAACATAGACAATTAATAAGTAATAAAATTATTTAATGTGCAGAAGTATAATAAGTTATGAATTTAAAAATAAAATGAAAAGATTAATTAGCGCATTTACCTTTTTGGTTTAAAAAAAAAAAGGAGGGGATTAATAAAAATAGGGAAACTAAGTAATAAAGGAAACACAGACAATTAATAAGTAATAAAATTATTTAACGTGCGGGAGTATAAAAAGTTCTGAATTTAAAAATAAAATGAAAAGATTCATTAGCGCATTTACCTTTTTGGTTTTAAAAAAATGAAGGGATTAATAAAAATAGGGAAACTAAGTAATAAAGGAAACATAGACAATTAATAAGTTAAAGAAAATAATTCTGGAGAAACGTGGGGGATGAATGACACTTGTACAACAGAGAATTTTTGGAGGGTTTTCTTTAAAACTTAAAAATAAATGTGGGGCTCAAAACTCTAAAAAAGAAAAGGGGGAGGAGGAAGAAAGGGATTTTTTTTTGTTGAGCGTAACGTTACACTATCGGATTTGGACTTGATTGATTGCTTGTGAGGAGTGGGGATTTCTCATCTCGGTTAGGAGTGGAAGCTCGGCCTTGCGAGGCGAGATGGAAAGCTAGATGGATCATCTGGTTTGTGTGTGGCCCTTTTGCGGCTCAGGGGGCTAAGGGGGAAGAAGAGTACCCTTGGCGATTGGCTGGGAGGTACCGGTGTAGTCTCGATGGTCGGCGAGAGGGAGCAACGTGGAGCGCACGGACGTCATCAAGCAGGCGATAAGGCAAGGTACACTCCTCTATTTTGTAGGGTAGAATGGTTATTGTTGTAAATGGATTCGATGTTAGACTGATAGAAACCCTCCCTGGCCCATGTGGTTGCGTTCACCTTACTCTTCATTGTTATTTTACCCTTCTTTTTTACATTGGCCGCTTCTCATGTATAAGGGATAACTTAGCTTTGTTCTGATATGTTCTGGTAGTTTGAGTTTGTGCTGTTACCCTTCCTGGAAATTTAAAATATGAGTATTACTCCTGGTTTGTTTGAAATTTTGGATCTGAGTTTTGTTCCAGCAGTGGATATCACCACTGCTATTTCAAAAGGCGGAAAAGGGAGAATGAAATTTTCACTGCGTGCTGCTTTACATCTTTGCGTTTTCATTTTTATCCATAAGTTTTGTTGCAATTTCGTTGAGTGTATTGTCTTTATGTTCTGGTAAAATCGTTCTGGCATTTTGTCTTACCTTGTTGCTGCAATTTCGCTGAGTACATTGACATTCCGGTCCTGCAAGATCGTTCTGGCGATTCCCATGTGGATTCCTGCATTTTTTTTTGGGGGTCTGCGTTTTATGATAACCATCCCTGCATTTTGCTAACCTCTTTCTACGTTTTATTTCACTTAAACCTCGGCGTTTAGGATTACTCCATCTCTGTGTTTGCGTGAGATTCTTCTGTGCATTTGGAGAAGAAGACCTGCGTCCTTGACCATCAGACTGGTGTAACGTTTGCCCCAAACCGTGACTACGTGTTGATGGGCCTCATTTTGTATAAATGGTGTTGACTGCTACTGTCCATCTTTAATCGGAATTCCGTAGAACGATTTCGGCCCTTCCTTCATGCTGACAACGTTGATTAACCCTTCTACATTTGTTTTTGCCAGACTGGGTGAACCCCTTTGAGTGCGGGCATTCGGTTATATATATATATTTTTCTGTCTGATTCTTAAATGGAGCATTTATGATAGCGTTGAGTTTAAAGAAAAAAAGGACCTCTGTTTAACACCCTTACCCGCCATAGAGGGGACGTGTTTGCTGAGACAATGATGTCAGAATGGAATCCGTAAAGGGCTACGCAGTTCCATGGTCGATTTGGAAATTCTTGAGTTGACATGGCGTGGCTGGTGGTTATTTCCAGCTAGTGTTAAGGTTGGAGGCTGAGAGTACAGTTGTAGCTAACACATCCAACGCGCGGCACAAACTAAGCCTTCAGTCCACTCCTCATCGCTGTGTCGATTCCTTCCCTTCCATGTGCCTCTCCTTTTCCTGACATTTTCATTTCCAGCTATAAATAGAAGAACGTGATCTTCAAATGTGTTTTTAGTTTCCTAAAAATAATAAAAAATAACTATGCTGAACTGAGTACGATTTGTGGGTGAAATTAAGGGACCCGATTTTCAGTTGCATTGGACAGAATATGATTTTCTTATGATTTAGTTTCCATGAAAAGAATAAAATAACAAACAATAGATGATTTCCAGGTGTCGAGAAAAGAATTTGAGTTTAGTTAAAATGAGGGATATGAGTTGCATTAAAGGAGATTTTTTACAATCCAAATCGCCGTATGTTTCTTTTTTTATTTTTATTTACTATGCTAACCGCGATTATTTATTTACCATGCTTGGTAATGAAAAGTAATTTTTAGTTTAAATTTCAATGCTAATTATTTATAATGCTAATATGCCTCCCATGAATTTAGTTTATTATAATCTAATATGCTAATATGCTGATATGCATTTATAATGCCAATTATTTACTAATTATAATGCTAATAAGATAATATACTAAATTTCAATGCTAATATGATAACATGCTTTATAACGCTAAGGATTCACAATGCTAATATGCCTCCCATGAATTTAGTTTATTTGATAATCATCGAATATTTTAACTGCAATAACTTGTAATGAAGCCATTATTAGTTTTTACAATGCTAACGTGGTTCCCAGTTGAATTTAATTTATTTTTTTAATCATCGATGATTTTACTTACAACGTCTTGTAATGAAAGCTAATGTTTGTTTAATTCCACTGCTATCTATTATAAAAGAAAATACATGGTTATTATGGACAGGTTCCTAGTAGTTCCGTTGTTAATAATCACAACAAAGGTAACATCATCATTAGTTCAATTGCAATGATATTGTGATATAGAATGTGATGATATGGTTATGCTATGGTGATGTTATGGTAAATTAGTTAATGCGCATTATTTAAGACTGGGTTGGTAACTCGTTGTTTAGTGGAAATCAAATGGAGTAATTGGTTTGTAATTAATGCAATGGAGTCTCAATAGTGGTGGGTCGTTGTCTGAATCCTTCTTCTTTGTGCCTTCCTTGAGGTTGCGGTGATGCGTTTATTTGTTGTTGTACTTGGTTGAGTCATTTGAGTATGGGGTCAGTCGTGTCGGGCGGGATGTAGACACCTCCTTGTAGCTTAGTATATAAGTCTGTGTGTTTGATTATTCTTGTGTGAAGAATCCTGTGTCGTATCAAGAGTCTCAGTCCCTTTAAAGGCAGGGTTTCCACTCTTGCGACACACTTGACGGAGATTACTAGTTTCTGCCTCAGCAGACGGCTAGGAGCCTATCTGAACTTCTCTCTCTCCAGAGCAGAGAACTAATATTAAACGCCCTGCTTTCCTGTGCAGAAATAGTGAAATCCACTACTATGGATTCTTCCTTTTGTGTTCATACCGTGCATAACCCAGTATGTTGTTAATGCTTGCTGTTATTTGTTGTGCACCTTATGTCTATGGTCATTTATTGCTTGCAGTTCTTGTTGTGCACCTTATGTCGATGGTCATTTATTTCTTGAAGTCACCTGCTGTGCGCCTTAAGCTTTCTGGTTGTGTTCATCATGGTTGCGTCTTGTCGGTTGTCGGGTGGCGACGTAGAGTCAAGTGTGTATGTTCCTTTTTACATGCGTGCACACACCTTAAACAAAACAAAAATTTGCACCTATTAAAGAGTTGTTTCCGTAGCGAGGAGGTCGTTACATAAAACATAGTAAACTGGGTAAGGACCGAGTACCACATGAAATCGAATTCCAAACCTTCAAACTAATACTAGAATTAGAACTCTAATACCATTGTCAAGCAAGGCGATGTCCTTGATCCATTGATTGCGAAATATTTAGTTGTGGAAGATAACAAAAAATTAATAAGTTAGTGTTACAATAGAAGCCAACAAAGATTTAAATATTGAAGATAAAGTAATTCCCAAGAAAAATCCATGAAAGTTAAATTAGTAAAGGTTCCACACAGGAAAAATTACTTAGCTTGAGGTTGGCGGGCAGGTCTGCATTCCTCATCAGTGTTGTTGAAGCATACTATCAACAGTCTGCAGGTCAGGAGTGGATCTTGAAATCACTGATGGGTGCCCTCATAATAGAAACAAGGGTCCCATCATTAGTCTTGTAACTGAACGAAATTAAAAAATTTATGCAGAGTGTATTAGTAGAAAGAACATTCTAAACATGTAATTCATATATACATTATATAACTGAAATTATAAAGACACAATATAAAATACATTCCACATAATTACTCATTTTGTATCACCGATAAGGTTGCGAGATAATGTTCTCTTAATGCCACAAAGAAGAACACACTCGAGAGCATATTTTTGGTTACTCAAATTTATTTTACGCTAACCAAGTAAAATTTGACAAAGTTAACAATCGGTTTTCCAGAATAATAAAGTTTGCACATGGTGGAGATTATCCCGCAGAGGTATTAGTTTTCCAGTTCAAAATGTACACATAAGGTTATGGGACACTGGAAGCATAATTATCAACTTACAATTTGATGATGAGACACAAAAACAACAATCCAATCATTTAAATGGAACTCGAAATAATTATCTTAAACCAATCTTACCCATAGAATTCAAGAATAGGGAATTTAGGAGGATTTCTACTCTGGAATACAAACCATGGAAAAATTTAAATTATTCCCATTAATAGAGAGGTCTCCAGACCTCTACTTCCTATTTATATTATATGACAACTAAATAGAAAGGTACTGCAGACAAATCTCTACCTGCGAGAAGTATGGGGAAGAATAGTCTCACACGGGTGCTTCTTTAAAATCTTTACGTCATGGAATCAAATGAAATAAATCCCAGTCAGTCCAGGGAGACACTTTTTTTTTCAACTTTAAGAACCCAGGGTTCGGGCATTCATGCCTCCTCACTCCTTACAAATACAGGAGATACATAGCATCATCCGCAGAGAGATTTAGTATACCGTTACTCACACAAGATGCTCTCGGTGGAATTTTAGGGTCACCATAGTAGGGTTTTAATCACGGAAGCTCGGAGACAGGTATACCTTGAATGATTTCAAATAGAAAATTTCACATGTCTATTTATTAAAAAGAAAATGACTGAGAACAGAACCCTGATAGTATTCGTGATTACCCCCTGAATCAAGAAACGCTTGCATAAAATGGCTTACAAACAAGTAAAATCCTTGAGTAACGAAGGGTTAACCTCACGGGAGAGACACAGTCGCAAGACATTACCAAGTTAGAAACTATGTATTTATACAGAGCATGGAAGGTAGCACTCCAGAAAGCTAAGAGTAGCGAGGAGGAAGGCCCAAGCTAGCTATCATAAAGAAACCAACTACAGAGACAAGCTCAACAATGCGACTAACTCTTCCTTACATCCTACAAGTAACTCGAACGATGAATCTTTGGTAATCATACCTGGTAAAGGATGAAAAATGGTGGGCGTGTAACGTCTTCTTTCCTACGCAGAGAAGGAACCCCCCTTCGTCGGCAATGATTACACTCATAGTAGGGTTACAGAAGTTAACTCAGAGCGATTATTAGAAAACCCATAATAGACAAGGGAGGAAAGAAACACCAGTTACCTAAGTGACCCACATATCGCAAGAGTAATGGTGATGGATGAATTGAGGACTCGGGCCATGTGAATATGCGCGCATGGCGTACCCACATTGGTCATGATAATATAGAACTACACAGTTCAGGAGAAGCCTCATAACTCCCTACCAGAGTAGTTAATATTATTTACGGACAAGATTAAACTACACATTGATTCGAGCCCTCTAACTCTGTTAGTGTTTATCCTCATCATGGAACCAGATGTTTTTTTTTTTATGCTGGTCAATAAGCATTTGGATGGTGACTTTTCGTGCCAGGTGGGACTCCAAAACCCAACATTCACAAACCTTACTCGTGTGACCCTGGTGTCATCCGACTGATGTGGGTGTAGTCCTGCTAACTACTATGTTGAAGACATTAACAAGAACAGTGACATAAACATCCACTACTGTGATAGTTAGTGTGCGCACTCCATTAGGGTATAATCCTTACAAGGAAGACCACATGCGACTAAGGTTAAACATATAGGTAAAACCCATGTCAATGCATTCATATAAAACTCAAAAATATGTTGTCTTGTATAAGTTTAATTATAAGAACTTTATGGTAATGGATTTTGTATCTACTACCAACGTTTTAATAATTCTTGGTGTATGGAATTATAAGGGGTTATAGTAAATAAAAGGAGATTGTATGTGTGGGATTGTCGTAGTAAAATCTGAAGTACTCTTTCACTTAGAGATGAGGTATAGAGTACCAAGACTCGTTTGAAGGTATGATTTAGTGAAATGTTTTTGTATATCTCTTGATAGAGGTAAGAACTATGTAGGCTAGAAAAACTATAGGTCTATTGGTTCATGAAGAGGCTACACCTTAACCTGTTATGACAAGTGTTAACCCATGTTTTGTGTAATGGTAATAGGCATGATTTCTTGGAAAGGCTAATCACCTTATTTTTTTTTCATTGATAATATAAATAAGAATGCATCGTATTCCAACAAAAACACCTTTAATTATAAACAAACCAAGTGCAACAGGGTAAGGGAGTTTAATGCACCTAACAAAAAAAAAATTAGTTGGAAATTTTGGGGTACATTATAGACATGGTCGTGGGTGTCCATCTCTATGGCCAAGCCATGGGCATGCCCACGGCTTGGAAATAGGGCTACCCCCCGCGAACTACTCCCCAGTGCCCCCACACGTTTATCTGAAATTCTTCATCATTCCAATACCCATAATAGACCACAGTAATTTCGTTGAGAGCGGGGGGTTGGCTTGTTTAATCCTTCAAGGGATTTCGGGTCTCACAAGTTGGGCACTTCGAATACAATGACACAACCCTTGGCAATAGCCGAAATGTGAAATTGTGAATGGGCTTAAGGTGTAAGCCCCCTCTTCAACCGCTTTTCCAAAATGACCATAGCCAAGCCTTAACGCAAGCACCTTTCGCAACTCGCGACTTCGCGAGTTGGAGAGCCAACCTCTTGTGCTCTTCCTTTGTGAATCCTCCACGATATATCAATGAAGGTTGACTCCACCCAAAGATATGGGCGCACGCCACCTATCACCTCTATTTACTCATTTTACGTAGTGGGTCCTTGCCACCTGTTCACACGAGTCTTCAACTTTCGTAACTTCAGAGAACAACGAACAACTGTTCCTCTCCCTCTACAAATCCACGATTCTAAAATCATGCCTTCGACAATATTGACAGTTGTGTGCCTCCCTCGATCCAACGACCCTCATTGTATCGGGATTTCACCAATTGGAAATCCACAACACTCGACCCAAACCACTGGTCACTCCATTCCTCGAACTTCGATACGTGAATTCACATACGATATCAACGACCCTTGTTGATTTGGATATGATGGTCACTATCCTTCCTGAGATTAAGAGTGTAAAATGCACTCGGTCTTAATCCTTCTGCTATTCCACAAGATCTCATGGCTCACAGAACTTTGGCACTTCCTCTCGAAGCGATTCCACCATTAGATTCAACTTATCAAGGACTTGTGACCAAATGACTTGGTGTCTTTCCTCCTGAACTTGACTTTTGTTAGATGATTTTGACCTCCACCTCCCTTTGAACACTACAAAGGTTTTATCTGTTCTAATCTTTCACTTGCAAACTCACGACTTCCAAAAGGGTCCCTGCATGCACTCCTTGCGGCGATTTTCAAATAACCTCTGGTTATTTGGGTCTTCGACTTTGTGCACCTCTTACAACAACAACCTCTCAATATCCCTCTTGAGTTGGTAAAATACCATACCTTGCCTAGCATGTGCACACCTTGCACATCTCTGAGCTAACCTTACACTTTAGCCTATAAAAACATGATTTGAATCTCCTCTAAGAGTTCTGAGATGAAACTCATAAATTCTTCGACTCACCGGTTGCAGACCCTCCACTACACTCTTTGCAGGAGTTATCAGAAAGAGAAATAACTGATAATCATTCTCCCCTTATCCCGAATTCAAACATTCAATAGAGAATTCTAGAACATACACACACAGATTTTATTGAAATAAAATGCACACAAAGAATATAAACTAGCCTGCAACATACCATTCAACGGGTGGTTCCAACAACCATAACAAACACATAGATTGGAATCAAAGCTTTCTTATATTAATTCTAGTTCTCCTATACATGGTAAATAATGACATCTAGAATGCATAAAATTCTCTATTCTCCTCTGCAGCTCTACAACTTACAAACATTCTCAAGAATAATGAGTTATTTTCAAGATACAAGGTGAGGGTGTCTATCATCCATTTTCCCTCCTATGCTCTTAAACAAACTAATCTATTAAATTAAATATACCTACTTGCATTAAACATAATTAAATTCCTATTACATCCGCAGATAGGAACATACACTCCAAAATCAGTTTGGATATTCATATATAAATGCAATTGTACTTTCCTCCTATCCATTACATTAATTCTTCCGACTTTGAATTTAAAAACCTTTTCACAAAAACATGTTCAAATTACATCTGTGCGTCCAACTATCTCTTTGGCTAGGTGTGTGCTTTGACTTTCTATGATGCTCCTGCATCACACTCCCTCGCTTGAAAATTTTCATGAACTCTTGTTCATGAGTTCCTTCACTATTTGTCCATTCTTTTGAATTGTTGCTTCATCCTCCCAACTAACATCTTCAATTGGATGTCCTTTCCACTTGACCAAGTATTCAAAATACTCTTTTCTCCTTGTCTTTCTACTAATCCTCTTGTCAATTATGATTTCCATCTGTGGCTTTTCAGCTACAGGCATTTGTTTCGTCCATGGAATTTCTTTATGTCCACCCTCTACTCCTGCTTATTCATCTTTGTAATGGTACAAATATGCAACTTTGAATATCAGTGAGATTCCAACCCCATCGGGTAATTAAATATCATACGAGTTTGCCCCAAATTTTCTTATGACCTTGTACAGTCCAATTTTCTTCATCTTCAGTTTGTTGTATGTTCCCCTTAGGAACCTTTCCTTCCTCAAATGCGCAAGAATCAAATCACCAATGTCAAATTGAATTTCTCACTTGTGTTAATCTGCTCTATACTTGTACTCTTGACTTGAACTCTGCAATCACTCCTTGATTCTGCTATGAAGATCCTTCATTCCTTCTACAAAGTCCTCTTCACTAGCACTCCTGAGATCATCTTGTTCTGAATCTTTCAATTCCGAGACTCCCCTTGGTTGCATTCCATATAAAATTTGAAATGGACTTTGCCCTGTGCTTCTATTGATTGAATAATTGTAAGTGAATTCCGTCTGTGGCAGAATGTGATCCCATTGACTATGGTGTTCAATCACTAAGATCCTTAACAAATATCCCAAGCTCTTGTTCATGACCTATGTCTTTCCATCCGTCTGAGGATGATATGTTGAGATAAAGGACAAGTTTGTCCCCAACTTCTTCCACAAGGTCCTCCAGAAATGTCCTACGAACTTGGTATCTCAATCATAAACGATACTCCTTGGAAAGTCGTGAAGTCTGACAACTTCCTTGAAAAATAGGTTCACAATATGAGTTGTGTCACTAGTTTTCTGGCAGAGTATGAAATGTGCCATCTTTTAAAATCTATCTACCACTACAAATATTGAATCATATCCCCTTGGTGTCCTTGGCAGTCCTAATATGAAATCCAAGCTCACTGTATCCCATGGCCTTTCGGGTATGGGTAATGGCTGATATAACCTTGCGTTCTGCCTTTTTCCCTTCGTGTGTTGACAAATTCTGCACCTGACCACAAATTTCTTCACATCTTTCCTCATCCCTGGTCAGTAATATGACCCATTCAACTTTCAGAACATTTTGTCATGGCCGAAGTGTCCAGCCAATCCTCTGTTGTGGTTTTCCTTCAGATACTTCTTCCTCATGGAGCATTTCAGAATACATAGTTCATTTCACCTGAACAATAGTCCATCATGGATCATGTACTCTATCCATTGGTTTCTGTCCCTGAGAATTGGATTCTCAGATGCCTCATATGCCTCTTTGAAATCAGTATCATCCCCGTACATTTCCTTGAGGTTATCAAAACCCAAAGTCTTAACTCTAAATTCCTACATAAGCAAACATTTCCTGCTCAAAGCATCAACAACTTTGTTAGCAGTTCCGGAAATATGCTTAATCACAAAAGTAAAATTATGCATGTAGTCAGCCCATTTAGCATGTTTTTGGTTCAACTTCTCTTGTCGATTCACGAATTTCAAAGCATGATTATCATTGTACAAAATGAACTCGTTTGGAACCAAATAGTGCCTCCATTTCTTCAGTTCTTGTGTGACTGTGTAGAATTCTTTGTCATATGTGTAGTACTTAATATTTGCTTCATTCATTTTTTCACTGAAATATGTGATCGACCTGTTGTCTTGGCTTAAGACCGCTCCAATGGAAAATCCACTCATGTCACACCTGACCTAGAATGTCTTGCTGAAATATGGAAAAACCATAATTGGTTTCTCAATGATCTTCTTCTTCAACAGGTTGAAGCTCTTCTCCACTTCCTCCATCCGGTGAAAAGATTTATGTCTTTTACTCACCGTATTCATCATCGGTGTGCTAATTCCACTGATTTTTTGGATGCATTTCTTGTAGAAGCTAGCCAAACCATGGAAGCTTTGAACTTCAAACACACTCTTCAGTGATGGCCAATCCTTAATCACCTTTATCTTTTTTGGATCCATTTTCAATTCATTTGCAGAGATAACAAAACCCAAATAAATGAGTTATGTCCTTATAAATGACGATTTCTTCATGTTTATCAACGATTTCTCTTGTTGTAACCTTCTCATCACTGCAGATAAATGCTTCAAATGCTATGCTTTAGTTTTTCTGAAAATTAATATATCATCAAGATATACAATGATGGATTTCCCAATGAAATCCTTCAAGACTTCATTCATCAACCTCATGAAATTATTGGGAACATTCGTCAAGCCAAATGGCATGACAAGCCATTCATACATCCCTTCATTCATCTTGAATGTTTCCTTCCATTCATCACCTTCTCTCATTCTAATCTGATGATATCTGCTTCTCAAATCAATCTTTGTAAACAACTTTGCTCCACTCAAGAAATCCATCAATTCATCCATCCTTGGCAATGGGAACCTGTACCTTATGGTAATTTTGTTGATTTCCCTTGAGTCTATACGCATTCTCTAGCCACCAACCTTCCTTGGGATGAGAACTATTTGAACAACGCATGGACTCAAGCTCTCCCGAATCAATCCTTTGTCCATTAAGTCCTGGACCTGTCTCTTAACTTCTTCATTCTCCTACAACGTCAACCTATAAGCTTCTTTGTTCAAAAAAATGGCTCCAGGTATAAGATCGATATGATGGCTTATACTCCTGGTAGGTGGCAATGAACAAGGTAGTTTGTCCACTACTATATCGGCAAATTCTTCTAGCAACTCTTGGATTTCTTTCAGTAAATCATCTATCCTAGTGTTTTTCAAAACAATTCTGGGCTTCCTAACCAAAATGAATTGTGTGTCTTCCTTATTCTTCACTTCCTTAAGAAGTTCCTTCCCACTCATGAGAAGTACAATGTTGCTCATCTTTGTTTTCACCTCTTTATCCTTAATTGGTGGCAACATGTGCATCCTACCATTTTTCTCCAGAGTGTACGTGTTCTTTCTCCCACCATGCACCACATTTCTTTCATATTTCCATGGTCTACCCAAAAATAGATGACAAACATCCATGGGAATGACATCAAAATATATCTCATCTTTATGTCCTTTTATTTTAAATTCAACTAAACATTGTTTAGTGACATTTACCTAATGTCCTTTTTCTAGCCACGAAACTTTGTATGGGCTTGGATGTGCAACAGTCTCCAGCTCCATATTTTCTACCTTTTCTATGGAAACAAGATTATTTGTGCTATCGGTGCCCACTATGGCCTTGCATACCCTGTCTTTGGTTTTGCAAGCAATCTGAAACAAATTGTTTCTTTGTGTTGGGTTCTCTGGCTCCTTCTCTAGTTTTAAGAGAAATTTAGGCATCATCAAAATCTTCCTCCCTCAG
>SNQJ01S0249221.1:0-12948 GCA_010110895.2 Picea sitchensis | reverse complement strand
GATTACAGGTTATTTGGTACAGGTTGGTGCATGGTTGATGCATTTGTTTATGGTACAGGTTGATTACAGTTTGAGGTATAGATTGATGCATGGTTCATATTTATTGGTATAGGTTTACAATGGTATATATCACAGTGAAAGGTTCCATCATTCTACTTCTAATTCAAGGTGGCAGGATAGGGCAAGGACAGGTGGTTGTAGCCACCTTTAAATTTTTTCCAGAGAACATAGGTGGTTGTAGCCTCCTTCTGGTTGTAGCCAGAGAATTGGGGAGTTGGAGCTTCCCTCAGGTTGTAGACTAAGAATCTAGGGGGTTGGAGCCTCCTTCCTGTTGCAGCTGGAAAACAAAGGAAGTTGGTGCTTCCAATGAATGTAATTCTTCAAGACATATAAGAAAAGGCATTATGTGGTTTTCTCCTGATTTGGGTTTCCACGTAAAACACTGGTGTACTGTGTATATTTGTGATTGTTCTTTTCATATTTCTCATTATTGGATAATAATACTACTTTGATATAACACTTGGATCAATTTGTATAAAAAGGATTATAATTTCACTATCACTGATTCACCCCCCCCCCCTCTCAGTAATCTAATAGTTGGGACCGAAAGACATAATACCACGATTTATACTCCTCAACAGAATGGTGTTGTTGAACACATGAATATGTCTCTTCTAGAGAGAGCAAGGAGCATGCTCAATAATTCCAAGTTGCAGCAAGAATTGTTGGCAGAAGTTGTTCTTACGAAATTCTCTCTAATAAATTAGTCACCATCAACTGCAATAAACTGTAATATTCCAGAAGAGGTATGGACATGTCGTTCATGTGATTTTTCAAATCTGAGAATATTTGGTTGCGATTCTTATGCTCTTATTTCTAAAGATCAACATTGTAGGTTAGATCCTATATCAAAGAGATATGTATTTGTTGGTTATGGTGATGGAGTTAAGTTGTACATATTGTGGGATCCTACTTCAAACAAACTCATCATACACAGAGATGTAGTATTCGATGAATCCTCACACCTAAAATTAGAATTGGTAGATGTTGAAGCAAGACAAGAACATGTACCGAAAGTTCAAAAGATTCAGTTGGAAACTCAACCATATTCAGAAAAGGAGGAGCATGACAAAGTTCCAGAAGAAGAAGATGAAGATGTAGAAAATATCCAGGAAACTGAGGATATGCCTCAACCATCTCTAAGGAGATCTACACGAATCAAGAATCCTCCTACAAGGTATGACAATTATGTTTCATCTGTGGATTTGGTTTCTATTGATGGAAAACCTAGTTGCTTTCAGGAAGAATTAAGGTATCTGAAAGTGATCAATGGAACAAATCTATGCAATAAGAAATGGATTCCTTAGAGAGGAATAAAACATGGGACCTAGTATAACTTCCAAAGGACAGGAAGGTTTTTGACTGTAAGTGGGTCTACAATATGAAAAAGGATGTTGATGATCAAGTTGAAAGGTATAAAGAAACTATGGTAGAAAAATGGTATTCTCAAAAGGAAGTTATTGATTCTCATGAAATATTTTCACTAGTTGTGAAGCTTGTTTTAGTTCGTGTTGTGTTAGCACTAGTTGCTTTACTTGATCTTGAGTTAGAGCAATTAGATGTTAAAAAAGAGTTTCTACATGGAGATTTGGATGATGATATATATATGGAACAACCAAAAGGGTTTGTTCAGGATCACAATTAGAGGGTTGTTTGCAAAATCAAGAAGTCATTGTATGGATTGATATAATCTTCTAGACAATGGTACAAGATGTTTGATTCCTTCATGGTGAACCTAAATTTTACAAGAAGTGAATATGATCACCTTGTTTACTTTAAAAAGTTGGAAAATGGCATATTCATTATTTTTATGTTATATGTTGACAATATGCTTGTGGAAAGAAAAAGTATGGTCGAAATCAATAGGTTAAATGCTCAGTTGGCTAGGGAATTTGATATGAAGGGTCTAGGAGGAACAAAACAAATCTTGGGCATGGAGATACACAGAGACATAAAAAATGGTAAGTTGTGGTTATCACAACATAATTATGTGAATAAAATACTTATGAGATTCAATATGATTAATGCGAAACATTTATAGATCCATTTGGCTTCCCATTTCAATATTTCTTCAGGTTTATGTCCTAATAATTGAGAAGAAAAGGATTATATGTCTCATGTACCATATGCTAATGCAGTAGGAAGTTTGATGTATGCAGTTGGTGTTGTGAGTAGATACATGTAAAATATAGTTAAAGAGAATTGGGAAACAATGAAATGGGTGCTAAGATATCTTAGAGGAAGAACTAATTATTCTATCACCTAAGATGGTTTCAGTGATTCAGTTTGCGGTTATGTAGATTCAGATTTTACAGGTGACTTGGAAAAATGAAGATCCACGTTAGGATATGTCTTTACTCTTGCTGGAGAACCTATTACTTTTATGTCAAAGATTGAAGACATAGTTTATTTATCCACTACTGAGGAAAAATATATGGTTTCTTCACATGCATGCCAGGAAGAAATTTGGTTAATAGGTTTGCTGGGTGAGTTTGGAAGGATGCGGGACAAGATGAAAGTATTTTGTGATAGTCAAAGTGTTATTCATTTGGAAAAAAATCCATGTTATCAAAGTAATATGAAGCATATTTCTATCAAATACCATTTTTTAAATAGGTGGTTGATGAAGGGGGAGTGGCTTTAGAAAAGGTCCGTATGAAAGTGAATTTTGCAAACATGTTTACGAAAATAGTTTTTTTAGAGAAGCTACAATGTTGTTTGGATTCTTTTGGATTGCATAAAAGGTCATGAATTAATTCACTCATGATATATCAGGTAAATTATTGTCAAGGTGGATATTTTTGAAAACATGCCAACCAATTTCCCATGCAGTAGCATGCACATGCACACCAACTAAATTTAGAATGTGCATGCATGCATTCTTTAGTGAAAAATTTGTGTAACTTGTGGATCTTATTATAATCACTTTGTCCAATTGTTTGAGAGATTATATACATACAAGCATACCCATAGAGGTGAGGAGTGTGTGAGAGAGACACAATATTGTGGAGTACGGTGTGTGTGTAGAGAGAAGAGGATGGTTGTATGCATATTTTTACTATTGTAATTCTCCCTTGAATAATGATAATATCTATTATCATTTCCCCGTGGTTTTTTCCCGTATTGGGTTTCCACATAAATATTTGTGTCAATCGTGTGATTATTGTTGTTGTTGTCGTTTAATCTCGGTTTTAATCTCTTTATAATTAGAATATTGTTATGGTTCTTCTTCTGTTGTCTAACAAGTGGTACCAGAGAGAAAAGTTGAAGGATATAAGAGAAAAGGAGAAGCGAATCAGATCATTGGATAACAAAGCAATTTAACCAAGCCAACCTATTGGAGTGGATCGTCCTAGGATAGGTTTTATTACATTATCGTATTTTGTCCCTGTCACACAGTGCGAGAATCACAGGAACACTTGAAATTTTTTAATTTTTGCAAAGTATCACATGTAACACATAGTACACAATGTGATAATTTGTAAACAATGTCACAAGATTTGTTTTTCAAGCTATCCATATTCAAAACTGTGACAATCTTGAAATTGCCGCATGCCATCCTTGTCTAGGGTGCAACACTACAAAAATTAAAGGTCTTTTACGAAAGCATGGTATGAAAGTTACCTCTTTTGTTTTATTATGCACACAAAGTATGAAAGGGTGACTATTTTTATATTTTGTGCTTAAAGGATTGTTTTTAGGAATAAGTTGGTGGAGGATGTGTATTGAAATATTATTTTAAAAGGTGGATCCTTTATCATTTTAATAAAAGGTTTATATATTAAATATTTGTATTAAACCTTTTAATTAAATATTGTGGGATTTCATAGATAATATTGTTTCTCCATAGTTTTCTAAAGAGGATTAGTTTTATAATTAATGGTTTTGGAGTTTTCTACTAATGGAAAAAGTGCAGATTTCTAAGTTTGAGGTGGAGAAATTAAGTGACAAGAATAAATTTGAGCTATAGAAGCTCAAGATGTGGGATTTTCTTGTTCAATAAGGATTACAAAAGGATTTTGTGGAAAAGTAAAAAAAAACTAAAAAGCATGACAGGCGAGGATGGAGAATATCTAGATACAGGAGCCCTCAATACCATTTGTTTGTGTATGAAAGATGAAGTGTTGTTTAACGTCATTTGAGAGGAGACAACCCAAGGTTTGTGGAAAATAATAGAGAGTTTGTATATGAAAAATTCTTTGATGAACAAAATCTTCTTAAAGAGGCAGTTGTACAGCTTGTAGATGAAAGAGGGTACAAAAATTGATGATCACTTGAATGTTTTCAATACTTTGATTTTTCAATTATCTAGTATGGAAGTAAATCATGAATATGAGGACAAATAAGTTACCTTATTGTTTTCATTTCCAGAGTCTTGAGATCATCTCGTCACATATACGTGGTTTATCTAAATAGATGCCATTGATTATGAAACTGTTGTGGGAGTTTTTTTTTCTGAGGAGAAGTGTAGAGGATCAAATAAAGAAACCTCAACATTAGAAGCAATGGTGGTTAGAGGTTGATATACAGAAAGAGGGAATAATCAGAGGGGTACATCAAGTTCTAATTCAAAAGGAAAGAAGAGTAAGCAAAAATGTTGGTTCTATGGAAAATATGGGCATCTCAAGAAGGATTGTTGGAAAATATAGAATGCATCCAAAGAGGACTCCACAAAAGAAGCAAAGGAAGCTAATTTAGCTTAAACAAGTTCAGGTTCCAGTTTAGGTATGGTTGATGAGGTATTGTCTAATTTTGATGTTTGAAATCAACATCAACATTAGCATTGACTATTAGATTTTGGTGTGTCCAACCACATGTGTCTTCATAGAAATTGGTTCTCAACTTACCAATATATTGATGATGGTGTTGTTTTTATGGGAAATGATTTTTCTTGTAAATTTTATGGAGTTGGTAGCATCTAGATTAAAATGCATGATGGTTCTGTAAGAACATTAACAGATGTAAGGAATGTAGCCAAACTTAGAAATAACTTGAATTCTTTATGATTTCTATATTTTGTTGGTTACATGTGTACAAATCAAGGTGGAGTATTGAAGGTTTCCAAAGGCATATTAGTAGTCATGAAGGAAAAGAGGATCGAGAACCTTTATGAGCTTGAAGGAAGGAAAAAAAAAATCAAGAAGTGGTAGCATATGAATGTGCAAGTGACTCTGTTCATTTATGGAATTAATGTTTGGGTCATATGAGCGAGAAAGAGCTTAAGGTATTGATTGATCGTAAGTGACTTCTAAGTTTAGAGTTTCTGAATTTGAATTTCTGCAAGTATTGTGTTTTTGGAAAACAATGTAGATAGAAGTTTAAAACAAGAAGACATATAAGAAAAGGTATCCTTGATTACATTCATTTATATGTATGGGTACCATCCCCTATAGTTTCTTTTGGAGGATTGTCATAATTTGTGACATTGATAGAAGATTACTCTAGAAAGGTTTGGGTCTAATTACTTAAAAGAAAAGATGATGTATTTAATAATTTTAAGCAATTCAGAGCTTTCGCTGAAAAGAGCATTGGCATGTCAATCAAGTTTTTAAGAACATATAATGGAGGTGAGTTCACTTATGTAGAATTTGAGAGCTATTGCAAGGAAGCTAGGATACAAAGACATAATACCACAGTTTAAACTCCTTAGAAGAATGGTGTTGTTGAACGCATGAATAGGACTCTTCTAGAGAGAGAAAGGAGCATGCTCAGTGATATCACGTTGCAACAAGAATTGTGGGAAGAAGTAGCTCTTACAAGATGATATTTGATAAATTGGTCACCATGAGCTGCAATAAAATGTGAGATTCTAGAAGAGGTATGGACAGTTCATTCGTGTATTTTTTTAAATCTGAGAATATTTGGTTGTGATGATTAAGCTATTATTTCTAAATATCAATTCTCTAAGTTATAACCTAGATCAAAGAGATATGTCTTTGTTGGTTATGGCGATGGAGTTAAGGGGTATAAATTGTGGGATCCTACTTCTGAAAAACTCATCATAAGAAGATATGTTGTATTCGATGAATCCTCACACTTAAAATCAAAACTGATAGATTTTGATGTGAGAAAATATAATGTACTAGAAGTTCAACAAATTCAGTTGGAAACTCAACCATCTTCAAAAAAGGAGGAACATGAAGAAGGTCCAGAAGAAGAAGATGAATATGTAAAAAATATCCAAGAAACTGAGGATATTCCTCAACCATCTTTAAGGATATCTACACGGGCCAGGAATCCTCCTACAAGGTATGCCGATTATGTTTCATCTGTGGCTTTGGTTTCTATTGATGGAGAACCTAGTTGTTTTTAGGAATAAATTAAGGTATCTAAAAGTGCTCAATGGAAAAATGCTATGAAACAATAAATGGATGCCTTAGAGAGGAATAAAACATGGGATTTGGTAGAAATTCCAAAGGATATGAAGGTTGTCGGCTACAAGTGGGTCTAAAAACTAAAAAAGGGTGTTGATGATAAATTTAAAAGGTATAAAGAAAGACTGGTAGAAAAAGGGTATTCTCAAAAGGACGATATTGGTTTTGATGAAATATTTTCACTAGTTGTGAAGCTTGTTTTAGTTCATGTTGTGTTAGCACTAGGTGCTTTACTTGATATTGAGTTGGAGCAGCTAGATGTTAAAATAATGTTTCTACATGGATATTTGGATGAGGATATATATATGGAACAAGAAAAATGGTTTGTTCAAGATAACAATAAGAGATTTGTTTGGTAGGATGGACTTGAGTCTTTGTGCAATCACTTTGGTTGGGAGTTTATAGATGACGTTGCAAAGAGCTATGGGACTGAACTACTTAGGATGGTAGGCCTTCCCCTCTTTGGGGATGAGGGTAAGGAAAGTTGCATTGAGGGCCTAAAGGACTTATCCTATGGATCGAGAGTCTTCAATGATTTCCCACACCTCTACCCTGATCATCGACCAACAATGGTGAAAACAATCATTGGAGAAGCCATTGGGGCCAGGAGCCTTGCACTTGGGGGTGTCCTGAAGTGCCTGATCCACCTCCTCAATAGTAATGGGCCAGAGAAGGGTTGAGTTTTGCTTCGGAGTGACAAGGGAGGGCACATGCTGCGTGACCTTGGCTATGGCCTCAGATCCATCCTAGAGTGGTTCCGTGAGGAGATCTTTGTAATAGTCTATCAGTGTCTTCTCCAGATCTTCATGAGAGTGAATAGGCTCGCCATTGGTGGAGGTTAACTGCGTAATTCTATTGGTATGATGGTGGTGAATGGTGGTTCTGTGAAAGAATTTGGTATTTCGGTCCCCCTCCTTGAGCCACTCGATGCGAGATTTCTGCTTCCACATGATCTCTTCTTGACCTTTTCTAGCCTCTAACTGTTGATTTACTTTTTCTTCCTAGGTTTTAAGCTCGTCCTTTATCCCTTGTAGTCAGATATAGTTTTGAATCGTGCCCATTTGATCTGACATCTACTTTTAGGAATCAAAGATATTGCCGAAGGTTTTCGTATTCCAAAGTTTGAGTATTTTCTTGAGGTTCTTTAGCCTTTGCTAAAATCTATACATCTTGGAGTCGCGGGGGACCTCTGCCTCCGACCACCAATCCTGGATCTTTGCTTGGAAATCTGGGTGGTTGAGCCAAAACTGTTCAAACCTGAAGGTTTTTTTCCCTGGAGTGGTTGGCACCTCCAACCATAGCTGAATGGGCCAGTGATCCGAACCAGGGAAATCTACAATGTTTGCTTCCTGAGCTATCCCTTCCAGCATAAGGGAGTCAGAAGTGAGAAAACACTCTAGCTTGCAGGCGATTTGATGTGATCTGGTTCTTCTATTTGTCTAGGTATGGATGCCATTGATGTCTTCCAGGTCGATGAGGTTGAGGTTGTCAATGAGGCTATTTAAGTCAGTGGAGTCCTGATCCAGGCGTCTTGATCCCCCTTTTTTTTCATCCATATTGCGTATGAGATTGTAATCTCCACCGATAATCCATCTGTTGTGCCTAGTTAAGGTGGATAGGTACTCCAGGTTCCTAAGAAAAGCTTTCTTATCCCTTGGATTGGTCGGCCTGTAGACATTGGTGAGGTGTCCAGGTTTGTTAGATCCAATGAGCCTATAGTCTGTAGTGACGGACCATTTGGTAGTGGCAAAGTTTTCCATAAGTTTAGACTTGGTGTTCCAGAGGATAGCTAGTCCTCCAGCTGTACCTGTGGCTGTAGTAGAAACTGCTTCCCCTTGCTTCCAATAGTAGGGGAGTAGCCTATCAATATCTTCAGTTGTTCACATTGTTTCTTGTAGTAATATTATGTCCGGTTTTTCTGCAAAAATCAGATCTCATAGCATTTTTTTCTTGCTACGTCCATTGAGGCCTCTTATATTCCAAGAGATAATCTTCATGAGGATGAGGGGGTGGAGAGAGGAGGAAATCTATCCGAGATAATGTGGATTTGACCAGAGTTCACCATGAAGTGACCTATTTCTTGTATGATCTTGTTGGTTGACTTCATTCCTCTTTTCTTTTCATCTCTCTGACTCTTTGACTGATTACCCTCTATTCCCAGACCCTTGTTGGATCGAGTTGTGGATCTAGCTGAGGAGTTAAGGAAGACCTTGTGCACCTTCTGTAATTCATCCCTAGATATGGTGTACAGTTTTTGATGTTTATAGGCGTGTTCGAGGTGCTCCAGATCTACCCTAGCTAATTCTTGCTCTTCTAGCTCCATTTCAGCGTCGCCATCCTCTATATCCAAATGGTCTTGCTAGCTAACAGTAGGGTCTAAAGACGAGTGATCTTATTCCTTCCCCTATATTGGTCGTTCTCTCCCTGGGGTCATATGTTGGGGAGTGTTATCCGCATGGAGATCATTGGGGTTTATGGAGGTTGATGGATTCTCTGATTGATCCTATAGTATTGCATATTTATTACTAGTGGAAGGATCCTTACTTACTTGGGTTGGCTGCTTCCATCCTCCTTGTCTTCTTTTTTCTGCTGGTTGAGCAAAGTCGTCCTTATCTTTCTCGGCCTCTAGGTTCCCCTCTTTGTGAGCAACATTGATGGGACGTTCTCTGAAGAGATGTTCGTGCTCGTGACATTTCCTGCATCTGAACGGGATGTGTTCATAGTCGATTGTTTGGGTCCAATCCTCGTCATGGTATTCAAGAATTATGGATCCCAGGAGCGGCTCAAATGATTGATATTATTCAGAACTTCTACCTACCCTACCCTACTAATAATTTTGGTCTTCTAAATGATACAATAATGTGAGTGCATCCAGTCAAGAAAGTGCTCTAATGACTCTACTCCTTCAATGTTTTGAAACAATATCAGAAATAGAACTTGCATAGGCATCATGGATTGCTTTCCAGTATGACCTTTACAACAGAGACCTCAACCATCCTGAAAAATAAAGTAATGCCAGAAATATATTGGGGCTCTGCAGTGAAAAATTTCTCCATATAGGTAGCTATAGTATCAATGTAGAAATGACCCATTCCTTGATTTTTAGATTCAACCAAGTGAGTAACATGGTTTGGCACTGTATCTATGTTTTTTTTATCCTCATGCAATCTCTGGTATGGTTGTAGTTGTTCTGATAGGTTTGGCAGTAAGACTGTTGTTGAACTAGATTGTGAAGCTTATTGCTTGACCATGTCAAAATCGTAACAACTTTTTAGCTCATGACTTACAAATGAAGAATGATTTTGACCACACAGTTCATCCAACCGATTAGCTATTGGATCCTAAAAATATTGACAAGACTGATGCATTGATTCAAATGAAATTTCCTCACTTTTTGTGTTTTTATCCTTCAACGCTTGTTCAAGAGTATCCTTCAAAATTTGAAATGAATTATAATCTAATGGTACAGAATTACATTCCACTAATTCAAATATTGTTTCGAGCTCTAGAATTCCATATGGACTTTGAAAATCAAGGGAAATTATTGACTGTGATTTTGGGTCTAAAATAGATCCCATGTCATCAATGACATCCTTTATTGACTCATCAGAAAATTTTCCATCTTCACTATTTACAACTTGCCTAGAGTTTCTTTTCAGAAATTGAAAAGATGAGAAACATAAGGGAAGAGTATTTCCACTTACTCTAATATTTTCTTCACTTTGATCATTGATGTCATAATTTCCATGTATATATTGATTGCCCTGCTGGGATTGCAAATGATCTTCTTCCTCCCAATCATATGTGGCTGATTTCTTTGAAAAATCCAATGTGGTATAATCATCATTGTACCAATCAAGATGGGCTGAATCATCCATGGATGAAATGCAATTGAAATGCATATCATATCAGGAGAATATTCCTCCATCTTCTAATTTGGAACTTCATCTTCGACTGTATTATGAATTGAATACATGAAAGAATCATTATCCAAAACATGGTACTAAGGATAAACTACAAAGTGTTTGGGGACATGGATCCTTGTCTGTTCTAGAACTATTGGTACATGTGGTCTTTGAAAAACAAGTTCATATTTTCTACTAATCCTCTGCATCATATCTCTAACAGTGTTTGCCAAAATATCTAGTTTCACTTTTAAAGATGTCATTCATTCCTATTCTATTCTATCTTTCTCTTCTTCCTTTAAATTTGCCTTTAGGTTCAGCAAGTTATCTTCCACATCGGCTGCAATCTTTTTCATTTCTTCTAGGGTTGCAGTGTTCCTTTCTCTTAATTGGAATGTCATCTCAGGATTGAAGGCATCTAGGTAATGAAAGTGAGTTGAACTTGGGGGTGGCCTTATATCAGCAGGTATTGCATGATATACCTTATTGAATGTTGTTGAAAATTGGTGTACTGTCTCCCTTGGCTGTCTTTTCAAATGTTCATACTCTTCTAGGATGAGAAAGATATTTCCCATGATCACCCGTCGGTCTACGAAAACTTGCAAGAACTGATGGAAACTGCTAGTGCTTGCAGCTGGGAGATTTTTAAACCAGTTATTAACTTTACCTTGCAAAGATAGGGAAAACATCCTTGTATATACATCATCATCTTCAATCTCATAAAGGTCAAGGAAATCTTCAAAATTCTGGATGTGTTTTTTTGCAGGGATATTCACATTCTCTCCATCAAACCTAGGAAGAAGATTACTATAATTGGCAGGGAGGTCATGGAGAAAAGGAGGAAAAAACAGAGGCTTGTATCTGTCTAGGACTTTCACAGGTATAGGAGGTAAAGCAAAGGGCTTATAACTATCTGGAATTTCAATCTGTAACTCTGGGATTCTTACATATGTGTTTTAGATATTGGCAGTTGTGGCGGATAAAGCAGGCGGCTTATGCTTTTCAAGGCTTTCAATAGGTGTAGGAACATGTACCATAGCTATGGGAATGGGCTCAACCCTTTGAGGTTCTTCATATTGAAAATGTTAATACTGAATTTCAACAATATACTCTGGACCAGGATCATGATAAGAGAGAAAGTAATTGCATATGAAACTTATAATATAATGAATACAATTTGAGCTTGAGTACTTGGTCTTTCTAGGATGCTTGTTCCAACTTCAGGTTCTTCCTCCAGTGGAGTCTTTGAGTTGGCACTATCTGGAGCTAACTGGATTCACTGGGTGAATGATCTCAGCCTTCTTGTGTTTGGTCACTAACCCACCATCAGTGATCAGATCTGGAACTTGAAGTACACTACTGGAGAAAGCTTCTCCAATAGGGTCCCCATTCTGTTATCACTTTGTAATTTGCTCAAAGCTGCGGAGGCAATCACAGAGGAAACATCAAAACCACTTTTAGTGAGCGATTTATCCCTCCAAGACTAAGAGAGGGATCTCTCTGTCAAATTTATATTTTTTTCGAATAGGATATTAGGCTAGCTAATGGGTTCAGAGTTTGGATTTTGAATTGATAGGGGTAGAGAAAAGGAACCATGGGAAATGGAGTCGCAATCTGAAGTTCAATCAAAACAAGTTCTACAGCCAACCTTACATGGACAGTTAGAAACGCTTTTTGGATTCTTTTGAATTTAATTTTGGATTTAGAGGAGAAAGATGAGAGGACCAGGCAATAATAGTGCAATCAAGAATCCTGAAATTAACCATCGAGAACAAAACATTGACAATTATGTCAAAGCCAGAAATAGAGTGTATGTCTCAACAAATTATGTTCTTTGAACTTCTTTGCATAATAAGAAAAACATCACCACCAAATATGACACATGAATCCTATAGCTGTTGTGACTGTATTATTGGATTGATGAAATACAGAAAGCTCTGTGAGTTCTGATACAAAGTTCAATCATGGTCCCTCTAATTCAAACCCTCCTTTAATCTATTCCAAATATAGATATAAATCAAAAACAAAATGCTTAGGCTCAGGAGATTGAATTCGATCCTCTTGGCCAAAAAAAGCAAGTAAATCCCAAAATATCTTATTGAGAATTTGGTCGATTTTGCTGAAACTAGGGGTACACTCAGACATTTTTTTCTCTTCAGTAGTGAAACTTGTGCATAATATGGAGGAGGTTATTGTATATGGGCATGCACTGGATAAAAAAATCCTTTGGTTTCACAAAATTCGTCTTCCTCTCTCCGAAATAGCTCCTGCAAAATCAAAACTGAAACAGGAAAATCTAGAAAGATGAAGAAAGGGGATGAAAGATGGATTCGATTCTCCCTGATCATGGAACCTATGAACAATATGAAAGAGGTTTTTGTTATTCAGCCAGTTATGAACAAAAACCTCTCTCTGTTTTTTAAAATTCATCTCCATTTGCTTGGAATCCTCTTTGGAAGTCGACCTGTTGAACAGGCAAAAATGGGCGGTTTTGAGTTTTTTTGGGAGGGCAGTTTTGCAGGGGGGAAGGTTGTTTCTGGACCTCCCCTTAGCTGGTAAGTGGTATTGGGAGAAGGGGGTCTAATTTCACCTATAGGTGACAAGTTTCA
>SNQJ01S0249219.1:0-12948 GCA_010110895.2 Picea sitchensis | reverse complement strand
TAAATGTTTATGTTTCTGAGTTTCGAGGCGATGATTGGGTTAAGTTTACCTTATTGAGTTTTTTTTGTTTGCATTTGCATTTGTTTTATTTTTAATTCATGATTGTAAGCATGAATTTAAACATAAAACTTGGCTTGGTTTCATAATATTTTACCTTAGCAATATTGTTTTAAAATCCACCCATATATGATTAAAATTCAAATCTTATGAAATGGTTGATTAATCCACTATCGAAATCTTTGCGTATTGTGGTTATCATGAATTCATTGATTCTATAGTTCATTGTGGAAATGTTTGAATGTACAAGAACCTTGGTTAAATGTTGATATTGTTCTCATGATTTCAATTGTCATATCAACATTCATGCAAATTAGTACAGGCATGTTGTACTTGCATTTTCATTTCACCTTATTGGCCCGAAACATTAATGAGACCATTCATTATTCGCATAGGGTTTTGTACTATGTAGGGTTTGGCACTCATCGTCAGAAATGGTTTGGAGCTTTACGAACCTTCTGGTTTTCATTTTCCCTAACTCTCCTGTCAGAGTTATGATAACCCCCAGACTCTATGATTTTTATGCCATTACATTCCGCTTAGACCTATCTTTGTTGCTCATCCATTGGGAACCTAAACCTATCCCTTGTGATATATGTTGTATCCTCGCCATAGTGGTAATGGAACTCGTGTTTCGTAGCCTAACGGATGCCAAGATTTTCTATCCCACAATGACGTTATTGACGACCTGAAGGCTCATGGATGGGATGTGTTCCCCAAGAAGTTTGAAGGCTATAATCTCCAGGTTGCCAAAAGGTTTTTCACAAATTTTTGATGGCTTCAAAGCCAAGATTGGGGATATATAGTTGGAATTAACAGAGGATTTCATGAGCAAGGCGACAGGTCTCCCATTAAAAGGCAAGAGGTAGTTTAAGAACCCTAAAATAGAAGATGTCCCATGGAGTTTATTCATGGATTCCTGCAAAACCACTTGTTGTACAAAAGGTATTCCTATTGCTCTGTTAAAACCTAGATGGCACAGACTCCTTTTAATTTTGAAGCAATTTGTTACATGTGAAGGTTGATATGGGTTGGTTTTCCTGTACCACATTCGTTTGCTTATGAATTTAATAGGGTTTGAGTTGGATATTCCTTTTTACTTGTTGATGAGTCCTTACAAAATGTCCAAGCGTTATAAGCGACAGGGTATCAATTTGATTCTATTTCACCATGGAATCGTTAAAATCTTATTGGTTTATCACTTGTCGAAAATATGTGACAATTGGGAGACCTTTATAATCAGAAATGGCTTCACCCAGGCCAACGCTATAGTCAACCCTCTTTTAATTGTAAACCCAAAATTTATTGAATCAGTTTATGTTGTTGATGAAACCCATGTGGATAAAGAATTACCATGTAGGTTTTCACCTGGAATATCTCTGGAACAAGTAATTTTTGAATTAAAAGAAAAGTATCGTCTTGTGCCTATGCACGATTCTAGTTTAAACGTTAATGATAAACCTGTTGTGAAGAATTCCCATAAGGGAAAGAAACCACAGAGCATAGATTTAAGTTTCAGGAATAAGAATGTTGGTCGTTTGATTTTTAGAAAACTAAGAAATCAAAAGAGTAATCATCTGAGCTCGATCGATCCGATCGAGATCGATGATCGGTGTTCAGATCGTGAGATAGATGATCTCTTGGCTTGTGAAGACCCAGAAAATCGATGTTCCAGGAGAGAGGTTATTACCCATGTTGAATAGTATGATTTCATGACCAATTTACCCATGTGTCTTAAGGGTAAAGAAGGATTTTTGGGTATCAGGCATGACCTGGAACAAACCACAGGTAAAAATGAAGTACCCCTTGTTGACTGTGTTCCACGTTGATCTGTCATTTCCCCGGTGCACTGTGATAGTTGTCTCGACTGGATAGAACATTACTATATAGATGTTTCTCTCTTACAGGCTCGAGTTAAACTCTTGGCTTCTCATAATGCTCTGTTGAAACAAGAGAACCTTGACCTGAAAGCACACACAGAGAGGGAGAATAAACAATTCAAGAGGGTCGAGAATATAATGACTAAGAACACAACCAGTTTCAAAGCAATTATAAATTTCAAACTCTCAGATCCCTCTTTGTCTAATTTTAAATGGTAAAACAATTTTGTTTTGATTTCATTCAATTCTGTTTAGAAAATCGAAATAAGTATATTTCATTTTTTATTTCATTTGCTAAAAATAATATTAGCTACAGAATCTATGATTCTGTAGCCAGTCTCTTTTGAATAATAATTAGCAATTGTTTTTCTGAATATCAAATCGGTTTTTTCTATTTACAGGAAATGGAAGATTATATTGTTGATTTTATGGAGCAAACACTCTGAATCATATGTTCAAATATTCAGTAGTTTCTGTCTTTTTTTATGTTTATAAGACTTTGGCTTATTTAGACAAAACCAACTCATGCATGAGTGGTTACTATTTTCGCTATTTTTGTAATATTATCCATTTTTTGTGGATTCAACTCTATCTTGTATGATATGAGCATTTGAATCCTAAACTAGTTTAAATATTGTTCACTCTTAGTAGTGAAGCATATTTTGATTTTGACACATTATGGAAATGTAACTTTCAAGACTGTATGGACAAGTTGTTCACTCCTTGGATTTAGACCAGCGTGGCGCTTTCCCATTACATTTTCCCCTTTATATTATGGAATGTTAATATTTTATACATCTTTAGTCTTATAAACATATGATATTTCATTTTATTCAAGCACTTTAATTATGTCTGTAATCGTTGTCCTATATTATATCTATGATCAATATTTCATTTAAATATCATTGATTTATGCTTGATGTTAAATTATGTATTACATGAATTCTTTGTATTAAATTTATTTTATTATAAGTGTTCATCATTATAAGATCATCAGATATGTTCGTCTATTAATTTGTTCTTGTATTCCTGCTCCAAAATACCTTTGAGTTTGTTCTGGGAATGTTATCACCAAACTGTTACAGGTTTTTCTCACGGGCAAGATAGCAAGGAGCTTGAATTTCACAGGGACATAAACTTATTATATGCAGGTTAGTTTACTGGTATTTTCTTTTAATCAGATTATTCACAAATGAAATAGGAGAAGCTTAAACTAGCTTTGCATGTTTATCCATTATTGTTTCAAATGTGTTTTATTAGTATTTTTGAGTTCTTTAGATTTTAAATATTAAACAGAAAATATAAAATATATGTGCTTTCTTTATCTACTTCATAAACAATTGCAAAAAACATTGATTTCGCAAGACATCCAATAAAACTTGCAAATTGTAAATACCCTATTCATAATCTCATGCTCATATTTATGTTTATGCTTTAACACTTGTAAATAATTAAATTCATGTACATAGTATCGTATTTTATTTTAGATTAGTTTCCTTTATTTTGTTATTTTAGGATTTTAATTGGCCAACGGAGCCATTAAACCCGTCAGGTCATTTCACTCCAAACGGCTTGGGTTATTTAGACAACCCCGGTCTGGATTTGACCTTCCATTTGACGGTGTGTCACTTACGCCCGTCAATATGTTTGACCAATCCAAAAAAGGGGATTTGGTCAATTACAATGCCTGACATGATCAATCCACAAAAGGGGATTGATCTAATTAATAATGACTCAATAATAAATAGAATACTCTTTGCAGTTACAATATTTCAACACTTCCATCTTTGAAAAATTTCCCAACTTCAGGGAACTTCTTTTTCCCTTTACTTTTAAGAACACATGGTCACCCACTTTAAATTCTCTATGATTTCTACCTTTATCAGCATAAATTTTTTGTCTGTCTTGGGAAGCCTTTAAATTATGTTTTATTTTCATTATTTTCTCTTCCATTTCCCTGAGTAATTATGGCCCAACTATTTCTCTGTTTATTGGGTTGTCCCATATTACCAGTGTGTTTCACTTTCTTCCATAAAATGCCTCAAATGGGATCATCTTTAAATATGTGTGGTACCCATTTTTATAATCAAACTCCACCAAATGAAAATAATCCTCCGATATGGATGGTTTATCCATCACATACATTCTTAGCATGTATTTTATCACATGATTCACCCTTTCTATTTTCTCATCTGACTCTAGATGATAAGTTGTGTTAAAATGCAGATTTGTTCCAAATCCCTTGAATAATCCTTTCCAAAAATTTGATGTAAATTTTGGATCTCTATCGGACATAACTGTTTTGGGTATTCCATGTAATCGATCTATTTCTCTCATAAAAATATCATTTATGTTAGCTTTCTTGTGAGTGACCTTTACTGGAATAAAATGGGCAGTTTTGGTAATCTTATCCACAACTACCATGATAGAATCATGTTTCTTGATAGTTCTAGGTAGTTTAGTGATAAAATACATTATTACAACTTCCCATTTCCACTTAGGAATGGGAAATGGATGTAGCAAACTAGTTGGGTGTTTATGCCCAGCCTTGCCATTTTGACATTCCAAACACCCGGCAACTACTTCTTTCTTCATTCCTAGACAATAATATTGGATCTTGACAGTTGTAATAGTTTTCTGGTAACCTGGGTGCCTAGCATAAAGCACATTATGCATTTATTTTAAAATCAGATTTTTCAATTCTTGAGAATTTGGCACATAAATTATGCCCCTGTACATGAGAATTTCATATTTTTATAGCTTATATTCTTCACTTTTCTGCTGCAAAATACCTTGATGTAAATTTTTTGTTTATCTCCATGTATGGTAAATCTAAGTTTGCATCCTCTAAGATTCTATCTTTCAAATCTGATTAGTTCATGCTAGTGGTTGTAGCATGCATCTCATGCATCCTTATGTTGAGTGCATCAGCCACCTTGTTCTCTTTTCCCTTGATATGATTTATATCAAAATCATATTCACTGAGGAATTCCAAGCACCTGCTCTGTCTAGCATTTAGAGTTGGTTGTCCAAATAAATATTTCAGACAACTATGGTATGTCATAAACTCAAATCTTTTTTCCATGAGGTAGTGCCTCCACATCTTCAAGGCATGCACTATGGCTTCCAATTCCAAATCATGAGTAGCATAGTGCCTTTCATGCTCCTTTAATTTCCTTGATCCATAGCACACCATATACCCATTCTGACTAAGGAATCCACCAAGCCCTTATTTACATGCATCAGTGCATATAATGAAGTCTTCATTTGAATCAACAATCCTTAGTATTGGAGCACTTGCTAATAAATGTTTCAAGTGTTGAAAACTCCTTTCACAATCTGATGTCCACTCAAAATTCACACCCTTCTTCTGCAAGGAAGTGATTGGGTGTGCAATATTTGAGAATTCCTAAATGAAACTTTTGTAGTAACCTACAAGTCACATGAATGATCTCACCTTGGAGACATTCCTTGGTGTTGTCCACCTCTCAATGGCCTTTATATTTTCTAGGTCCACTACTATTCCTTCCTCTGAAATAATATGGCCCAAATAATGAATTTTCTTTTGATAGAATGAGCAATTGCTCAATTTGGCATACAAATGATGCTCCCTCAATACCTGTAACACCCTTTTCAAGTTTTGTGCATTCTCTTCTTCAGACTTATAATATATAAGAATGTCATCCAGGAATACAATGAAAAACTTATCTAAGTATTCTCTGAAAATACCGTTCATTAGACACATGAAGACATCGAGTGCATTTGACAACCCAAATGGAACTATTGTGAACTCATAATGGCCATACTTAGTTCTGAAGGCAGTTTTGTTGATATCTTCTTCTTTAATTCTTATATGATGATAGCCTAACCTGATATCAACCTTCGAGAATATTTTTGCATCTTTCACCTTATCAAAGAGGACATCTATCATTGGAAAAGGATACTTGTTCTTCATAGTTACCTTGTTCAACTTCCCGAATCCAATGCAAAGTCTCAATGTTCCATCATTTTTCTTCACAAATAATATTGGGGCACCCCAAGTTGACACACTTGGTCATATATAGCCCTTCTTCAAAATCTCTTCAAGTTTCATTTGTAATTCCTTCAGTTTCGATGTACTCATCCTATAAGGGGTCTTGGATAATGGGGTTGCTCAAGGTATCAGATTGATGGAGAAATCAATATCTTTATTGGGTGGTAATCTTGGTATTTCTTTAAACACATCTTCATACTCCTTTAGGATTTCATAATCTTCAAGATTTGGCACCTTATATTTGGGTGTCTCTTCCATATGTGCTGCAAATATTTGACACCCTTTCCTGTAAATTTTATTTAGTTCCAAGGATGAAACTTCTCTAATGGTTACTACCCTCAGAATTCCCTGTATTGTCCTTAAGCTCCCTTCCTCATCTAAGCAAGTAAAGTCCTTATTATAATAGTCTAGGAAAACATGATGTTGGTCTAACCAATCCATACCAATTAGGAAGTCATAGGAACCTAAAGGTATGATGTTCAAATCTTCCCTGGTGCTCAGTCCATTCATGTCCATTGGATAGGCCTTAACTATCTCATTATTTTTTCTTTTATCTCCTATAGCTAGCTGCACCAACCAAGATTTTCCAATCTTGTTTCTTGGAAAATGAAATATTTCCACCATCTTAGGATCTAGATAATTATGACTAGCTCCTGAATCAATTAAAATAGCAATGGTTTGGTTGTTGATATTACCTTCCACTTCAATCATATGTGACTAAAACTCAGTTTTCTTGTTGTCCAGGGATGCATAGATCTTAGGTACATTTTTTTCCATGTCCTCCAATGTATCATCTTGTTGTACATTTTGAACATTTCTAATTTTTTCACCTTCGTGAGGAAAATGTCTATGCATATGATCTCCCCCACAACTCCAACATTGAATAGGTGGTTTTCTTGGTCTTTGCCCCAATGTCTCGGTCATTTTGGGTTCTTTAGAATTTGGTTGTCCATGAGAGTTATTTCTGAAGAATGGTGGCTTAGTTCCCTTCTTCCCTTCTTCCTCTACTCCATATTTCTTTTCTTCTTTTCTTCCCAATATTTTTGGTAATTTTATCTTCCTTTATGTTGATCATAAAGGAACCTATCCCTTCTTATAGTTTCCTCCAATGTTTTTGGATCATCATATTATATCTTGTCACTGATAAATGATGGAAGCCCACTCAATTACCTATGAATCTTAACTTTCTCATCCTTAATGAAGGAAACATATTTCAGCAACTCTAAAAACCTCATTTCATATTGATCTATGGTCATACTCCCAAGCTTGAGTTCAAACAATTCCTTCATTTTCTTATCATAGTATCTCTTAGTAAACTATTTCTTTTGAAAATACCTCTTGAATTTTTCTCATCAATTTGTTGTACCTACACAAATTGGTCCCACCACATTGATGTTTTTCCCTTGAGTTGATAAACAGAAATTCTACCTTCTTCATGTGAAGAGTAATTATGCAACTAAAAATACTTTCTCATGCCTAGAAGCCATGTCTCTACATCCTCATCCTTTTTGTGTTCACCATCAAATATAGGAGGCTTGATTTTTTTCATTTCTCCCCATAACTCATCCACCCCAGATCTCTTCTTATGTTTCCTGATAGGGGATGGACTTGAACCTTTGTGTTCTCTCCTAGTTGAATGCCTTGGGAAAAGATGGTGATGCCTGCCAACACGTCTTGTTATTCTCCTCTCATCATGAGACATGTGGCTTCCTGATCTGCTTGATTCAGTCTCCTTATCCATCTTCTTCTCTATTATGTCCAAGCTCTGCATTAACTTGATGTTGAAGCCCTCCTGCTACTCCTTGTCTTCCATAAGCCTCTCATTATCATATTTATAACTATGGAAATCCTTTTGAAAACTTTTTATGGTCTCTACCAAGTTCATGATTTCTTCCTTACCTTCTCCATGTCCATTTGAATGTGTACCTTCATTACCCATATTGACATACACCCCTCTAATATCATCTTCATGGTTGTAATCCCCCTATGCATATTCCATGATTATGAACCTTGTGTTGATCATGTTCTAATCTAAAGTTTGTTAACTCTACAAAATGTGCATCCAACAAAATTTGTTAAGCTAAATAATTTAACAAATTCATGAAATTATGTACAATTATGTTCCAATAATGCATTAGAATTATTTCTTCTAATTTATTTTGAAATTAACTACCCAAATCAATTTTATGGTTGGATATTTCGATTCTTTTGTCCAATACCTTTCTAATGGCTTCTCCCTTTCTCAATTTTAAGTCTTGAGAAGAACGTTATGGCCATTTGAGTATTACCCATGAATCCCTTCTATTCACATCTTCACCAGGTGTAAATCTGAACTATATTTATGCTTCTTTGTTCCTATTATTTTATATTTTTGGTAGGATCCAAATTGGGTTCCTTCATCATAATTTGGAAAATATGTCCAATTTTCACCTCTTTCTGAGTTCTGGGATACTAGATACAACCTGTTGAAGTTTCAGGCCAATTAGTAGTTTTTTTGGCCCTGAATTCTACAGGTACCTTCTATGCCTCTTAAATTTTTTTAACATGCCCAGAATTTTAATTCAATTCCATGAATGTGTTTATATGGTTAAAGATATTTCCATTGACTACTCGTGTGCCTCAATCTGATTCCGGAGTAGGAAGTTATGGCCTTCAAAAGTTAACCGTGGCTTAAAATTTACTCTCCATTGTTCGGGATGTAAATCACTCATCCTAACTTTGTTTGACGAATGGGATACACTATTAGAAATATATAACCGATTTATTTCATTTGAGCTACAAATTCTACACTTTGGGTGCACTGTTTTTGAGTAGCTAAAAACATTGTGTAGGGCCTCAAAAATGCCCTGCAAAAAGATGACCTTCAAACAATACAAAAATGTCGCAAAAAATCATTGGTTTTCTATTGTTATAGATCATCAAATCGACTTTGTGCACGCCAGTTCTCCAGTGTGCACCACTTTTCTATTGCGCGCCAATATCTAGTGCACATAAATTTTGTGTCGGGCACTAATATATACTATGCACAACTTTTGTGTCCTGCGCTAATATCTAGTGCACACAACCCTTGTGTCACACACCCATAATTTGTGCGCATTGCATGTTTTGCACCACACAACACCAAGGTTCAGTGCACTCAAACCGCGCACGAATAATCCATGTGCACCACCAATTCTACTTTCGTACGGTGTGAATATTTAATGTGCACACACTACGCACTAACATTGCGTGCGCACCCACAATTCTATTTCCGTACTGCAAAAATATTTAACACACACGCATTACCTACCAACATTGTGCCTGCACCCACAAATTTGCATTGCGCTTTTCCAGTACTCAATGTGCACACCTTGTGCACCAACCTTATGTGTGTGCCATAAGCTCTGCATTGTGTGATGATAAATTTTAGTGCACTCATCCACGCACCCCCTTGTGCATGCACCACCCATTCTGCACCGTGCAGCGCCAAATTTCAGTGTGCACACTTGCGCACCATTATTTTCCGCACATCACTAGCTCTGCACTGCACATCACCAAATTTTAGTGTGTGCACATGTGCATCATTATTTCTTGCGCATCACCATCTTTGCACCACGCAGTGCCAAATTTTAGTGTGCACAACCGCACACAATTATTTGTCTGTGCTTAGCTGACTTTTCCATAAGTTTGTTGCGGAAATTAGGGATTTTTCCTGATTTCGCCCAATTTTTCCTGTGCACCATGGTCGCTCTATAAACTCAAAAATTCGGTCATCTACAAGCCCAACATTTCCCATTAGATATTGAAATTCCTTATATTTAATTTTCGGGCCCAATTTCTTCACATTATCCATGAGATTTCTCTCAATTTTTCTGCAATAATTTAATCAAACAAGCTACAGACATACTCCAAAAACTAATTCTCCGCGAATTTTCGCTTCAACATTTAGCTAACTCGGCCCATCTAGGATCTGTGTTGGAAACTGGGCTCTGATACCACATTGTAGCATCCCCAACCACCTGTTGGGCTATGCCACTTAAAATTTTGAATTATGATACTAATTTAAATCATAAAAATACTCAGCAAATGCACATATTCATAAAAAATAATAACAAAAATACGCATGCAACATACATGGGAAAAACCCATGAAAACAAATGCATAAATATTAACACAGCATATGAATTAACACTCATATTAGATTTAAAATAACACCAACTGCTTGAAGACCTTCCACATTCCTCCCAACCTTAGACCTCACTGCTCATAACTCTCAACAGTGGGTCACCCTTGAGCTGGGACTAAACTCCATCTGGGTAAAGGATTTCTAACCCGATTAAGGTATCTCAGACAACAAAAAAACTCAGTCACAGGTGCCAACTCAAACTAACAGCCTACAGTCCCTCATTCCCCACATGCTTGTCCCACCCCAGGATGTGTGCCCCTTCTCTTCTCAATAATCCCTCGGTTGCCCCACTTCCTTTCTGAGGCTTTAGAAACAGTCCGAACAGGAAGTCTCATAGCTTTGTAGTTGCAATTTGGCACCTTCAGGAATCAATTCCCAACAATTCTCTCACCTGGAGAGAATGCTCACGGGCCTGACAACCTGCTTCTTCAGTCCAGCTCCCAGCTAATCAAGGTATAGGTACAGGTATAGTAACAACAGGGTACAGGTGACAGTTGAGTGAGTGTTGGAATGATGATGATAGAATTATAGTAAAATGAACTAAGTCCAAACTATATGTATTCATGTTCCCAACTTGACACTTTTCTTATTGAGAACTACTTTGGGCCCACTTGTCCCCATCCTTAGAACTTAGGCTTAAATAAATATCCACACTTTATACTTTAAGGAATATTAATATAATATTCCTTTGGGTTTAAGCCCCCTTAACTTAGCACCTTATCCTCAAATTGTATCCCCCCTTTCCCTAACTAGTGGAGTTTGGTCCCCCATACTCTTTTACATGGTTGGTCTGTCGTAGTGATGTGTTTTCATTAATATTTGTGTGTTATTACATTTACTTTTACAATATAGGTGTACTGGCTTTTTTGCATCCAGGCTCACCAACCTCAAAAACACAAACATATATACAAAGGCTCTATGGCCTAAAGATCACGCACTTACGCCGATGTGCGTGGAATCCTAGGATGTGTGCACTCTTCTTTTAGTGTGTCATCATTGCTACTTACAAAGGTGTGCGTTATACTATCGAATGTGAACACGAAACTAAGTCCAAGACTTGATACAAACATCTCACCAAATTATATGCATATGTACATTTATATTTAGATTTACAGTTGGGGTTCGGCCTAGGGGTGTTACAAGTGGTGGGCATTATCTTGAAAATTTGGGTTTCTTTCTACCATTATCACCATCGTAGTAAAAAATTCAAAAAAAAAATCATTAGAAAATATATCTTTATAAAAGAAATCTTTAGAAACAAATTTCATTAGAAACCTTGTATTATTCTCATGCAATACCGAATGATACAAAATATCTTCTTATCTAGAAAGGTATATACTTATCAATAAAAACTAACCCAAAGTCCATATCTTCTAATTGCCTATTACTTGTTTTCGAATGAATAGGTGTCTAAATGATATATTGAATGATTACTTGTATGAGTATTTGAAAGTATATTTGGTTTTTTCCGAATAAGATAATACTCCAAGTTTAGTGAAAGATAAATAATTTCCTAAGTCAATTAATTTATCTATGAGTATTTGCAAGTATATTTGTTTTTTTCCCAATAAAATAATACTCCAAGTTTAGTGAAAGATAAATAATTTCCTAAGTCAATTAATTTATCTATGAGTATTTGCAAGTATATTTGTTTTTTTCCCAATAAAATAATACTCCAAGTTTAGTGAAAGATAAATAATTTTCTAAATGAATTAATTTATCTACACTAATATTGTATATATGAATATATATAAAATCATTTGCATCTACAATATTTTGTAAGAGGATAAAAATTGATAACTTTTGAATCAAATTCAAAGACGACATCATAAATTCCATACAAAATTAGGAAAAAATCAACCTTGGAATGTTTCTTTCTGATTAGATAGCAGATTTGAAGATCTTATAAGTTAATGGCAAGTTGTTGATCTTTACATGACTTTGTGTGTATTACAAGACACAGCAATGTAAGTCAACAATGTTTCAAAGGAAAAAAACTAATAAGGAAAAAATAATTAAAATTGAATGCACCAACAAATTTGGTACCTACCTCAAATGCACAACCAAATGATAAAAATCCAAATCATGGACACGTTGCTCCTAACAAAGGATTGAGGAGCAATTAGGCGCATAAATGAGGAATCAAATTTGTATTCTAAACAAAAGCATGCTAATTTATTCTATATTAAAAAAAATCAAGCCATGAAAAAAACACATGCACATTTACGTTAAAAGATTTTATTTCATAGAAAACAAAACATGGATATATTATTTATATATTATAATTTTAAAAAACTATCTCAAACACCTCATTATTGTATAAAAGTAGTGAGGTGTATGAGAAGATGTTGTCATGATTAATTATGTTAAATAAGGTTATATTAAACAAATTAAAGTCAATTCAATTTTAAAAAATTAATAATAATAAAAATAAAGTCGTATTAATTAAAAGAAAAAAATTACAAACATCATTATACATATATATATTCTTCTTATTTATATATAACAATATTTAAAATATTAATTTAAATTTGATTCTTCTCAATATTTAATAAATCTCAATTTAAAATAGATTTACATTGCTGTAGGATCCTATACACATTATAAATATTAAAAAATATTAACATCTAATCAATATTATATTAATATATATAACTATATATAATGTGTCACCAAAATCCTATAAATTTGTTAAGATTAACAAATAGTGGAAATGATGTATTTTAATTCACATGATGTGTCGCGCACTTCCAACTGAAGGTAATTTTCAAAATTATTAATCAAACTTACTTCATGCCTCCCATTATTCACTC
>SNQJ01S0249218.1:0-12800 GCA_010110895.2 Picea sitchensis | reverse complement strand
TGCTCATTTTCAAATCAACCCACTGACTGAAGTTAGATCAAGACCTCCTTTGTTCCTCGCATGCCGGACCCAGTCCCTGAGTTTGAGTGATATCTTCCCGAGTCTCTACCCATTTGATCACCCATTAAAAACTACCGTGACATAAAAAACTGATGGGCGTTGGGCTCTGCTCCTGCTGCAATCCAGGAGTGACTTTCGTCGCCAACATTTCTAGCGCCGTTGCCGGGGACGAAGTTGAAAATTTTCCCCGGGATTGAACGACATTGAGCCTCTGATTCTGAAGGTGCATTGGGTATCAAAGCCTTTGAATATTGCTACTGTGAACCTAGCGACTCCATTGTGACGACTCCACTGTGACGAACCTGCCGTGGTAGTTGTGGCTTTTAGAGGCAGACACACGCTGTCTCATCCATAGTTGGCTCTAGCTACACCTGAAACTGATCCGGAGGTGGTTCTCAGGAAAGGAAAGGCCTCTGAAGGAGAAGTTATCGCCGCTGAACCAGGTAATCCGCCATCTCCTTCTGTAAGGACTCCATTTTCTCCTCCTCGGTTTCCTAGCAGACCACTTTCTGAAGTTTCCCGTTTCCTGAATTTCAAGAGTGATCCTGTTGAGGTTTCCCCCCCTGATCTGGGATTAGAGGGAGAAATCCTTGTCACTCCCATTTCTCCTGAAGTTGTACCTTGGCGCAAACCCACGATCACAGAAGATTTCCCCACTCCTAGCTTTACCGCTCCTCCTCTTGTTATTGTTGCCGCTTCTGCGCGAGGGGAAGCATCAGTCGACTTAAGCTCACTAGCCTTCTCCCTAAATACCCTATTGTTTCCCACTCCCCTTAGAAGATCATCCCCAGTATCCCCTTTTCAAGCTCCTTCTCCTCCCAGTTCTCCTCCACATAATAGCCTTATGGCAGGAGAAAATCCCCCCATGACCAGAATTGAGGTTATAATAGCTGCTAGGTATGCTCCTCTTGTCTTACCTCAGCCTCTCAATGACCTCCCAGCAGATGGATACCTTATGCAGCTGCCCAAGTTTACAGGCAAGGGGGACGTAACTGCAGAAGAACACCTACAAGCCTTTTACACTTTCACGGATGATAATGTTATCATGCATGCAGACGTATGGATGAGAATTTGTGTCCATAGTCTCCAAAGAGAGGCTAGAAAATGGTTTAAGGCCCTGCCCCTTGGATCTATTGATGGGATCGAAGCTTTAGATAATGCCTTTTTAATACAGTGGGGAGATAAAAAAGACTTCATGTATTACATGACAGAGTTTGGGTCTTTGAAGAGAAAGGAAGGAGAATCTGTCTCCGACTTCTCCAAGAGATTTAATAAAATGTACAACAAAATCCCTACTGACATAAAGCCCTCCGAAGCTTCTGCAAAGATCACTTATTCTAGAGCCTTCGATCCCAATTTCTGCCTCCTATTGACGGAAAGAAGAGCCACTACTCTAGCCCATATGCAAGATGCAGCCATGGAAGTAGAATCTAATATATTGGTTGTTGACCAACTCAGGAACACTGCTGGTAGAAACATATCCAGGCAGAGGCCTGAAGCTTTCTCATCCAGCTCCTCTCCCCTACCCTTTCAGATAGATGAGACAACTAAAATACTAAAGTCACTTTCTGCTAGAATGGAAAGGTGGGAGTTAGAAGGGAAGCCCATGTACAGAAATCCCTAGAATGCTGATGGTAGAGGTTTTAGGGGACCTGATAACAATGGACCATGGGCCTTCCCAAGGGAAGAAAGGGAAAATGACAGAGAATATCAAAGGATTCAAACCCCTCTCCAAAATAACCTGGTTACTCATGAGGGAGGGGAAGAGATCGACGAGTTCGACCCCAAAATTCATTGTGTTGAAGAAGCTCCTCCTTTTCCCCATTTGACTAAGTCTGCATATGAAAAATCCCTGATGAACATCCAAATCCATGAATTAGGTAAGGGAGAAAGGGCCAGTCACACCTCTAACAGATACAATCTCAATTCAAGAAAGAAGGAAGGAGACTTTGACAGCCAAGATCAGCCCATCATAGCAGAAAGGCCTACTAAGTCTGCAACAGCCAGTACTAAAGAAAAGAAAATTCAGAGTGCTTTGTCGGCAACCAAGGAGCCTGTCATTGAGGTAAGGGAAGTTCCTAAGCGTAGCCCCTCCTTCAATTTTGAGCATTAGATTCAGAAGATTAGAATTCATGTACCCCTATCTGAACTCGTTAAAAATGAAGATTTCAAAAGGTCCCTCTCCAAGTTGCTACAATCCAAGTCCCCCAAGCCTCCCTCTGACTCAGTGAACCTTCAAGATGAGAAACCAGCTGTCATCCTAGGTACCATGGTAGAAGACAGAGATGCTTCATCCCCTCCTTTCTACACCTCCCTAAACATACATGATAAAGTGTTGCATAATTGCCTCATGGATTCAAGAGATTCCCATAACCTTATGCCCAAAATAGTAATGGAAGAGTTGGGATTGGAGGTGACGAAATCTTATCGATTTGTATTCCTTCAATTCAAGGAGAGTGCAGTGTCTAGGGGTCATCAAAGACCTGGTGCTTTCTTTGTTTTAACTGCCCATGAAGAGTGTGGTCATGGATATTGTGGTAGCTGACGTTCCCCCCAAGTTTGGCATGTTGTTTTCAAGGTCTTGGATTAAAAGACTTGGAGGAATGTTACGGATGGATCTCACATATGCCACCATTCTGGTCTTTGGAGGGGAACACAGGAGGTTGTACAGAGAATCCCAGCTAGCCTATATTGTCAGCGATGAAGCAAACCCCACTAACCACCCCATCTTTGCACTTGACACCGACTTAGGATCTAGTTTGTTACAGATCACTGGAACTCCTGAGGTCCCTTTGCAGATAAGAAAGCAGCCCATTCTTAACTAGCAGATACCTCCTCCAACCACCTATGTTTGGAAGATGTTCTTTGACGGAGCTTCCTCCAGTATAGGCGCAGGCACTGGAGTGATTTTCATATCGCCTTGTCAAGAGACAATATCCCTGTCATACAAGATGGAATTTGAAACTACCAACAATGTGGCGGAATATGAAGCTCTTGTTCTTGGTATGAAGGCTGCAAAAGAAATGGGAATTGAAGAGGTGTCAGTGTTCAGAGATGCAGAATTGATAATACAACAGGTCAAGAACATTTATCAGGCCAAGCATCCTCGACTCAGGAGTTACAGAAACAAGGTATGGGACCTGATTGATAATTTCTTCTCAGCTTTCAACATTACTTTTATCCCAAGGGAAGAAAATGCCTCGGCCGACTCCTTAGCAGTCTCGGCTAGTCTGTTCAAGATCCCTCTGACATCGAAGATCCATGGCGAGGTCGAAATAAGATATAGGCCATCCATCCCAGACAATGTAAAGCATTGGGAGGTATTCGAGGACGGTCTTGAAATAAAAAAAAATCTTCAGTCCGTCGATGAGTTTTCGGCATTGCACATCGATCAAGATTCTGATCCTGAAGGTGACCCTCCCTCTGAGGTATTCTTGAATAAAATTGTTAATCACCAGATTATTCAGCTGCCTAGCAATCACATTCCAAGGGGACTAGTCCCTTTAGAAACATTGTTCGACAAGAATGATGTGGCAGTAAAGGGTGGTGTTTCAAATAAAGATGCTGAGACAGTCGAATGCAACATTGGTACACAGGAGGAGCCTAAGTTTGTCAAGTTATCAAGCAGCCTGACCAATGAGCAAAGGGCGGAATATACTGAGTTACTAAAGGAATTCGTTGATGTGTTTGCGTGGGCCTGTGAAGACCTCAAGACTTATGACACATCTGTCATCGAGCACAAGATCCCACTGAAAGAAGAGGCTAAGCCATTCAGGTAGAAGCTGAGACAGATAAATCCCATGTTGCTACCCGTCATGGAGAAGGAAGTGAAGAAATTGCTAGATGCCCAAATTATCGTCCCCTTGAGATATTCCGAATGGGTGGCCAATTTGGTCCCAGTAAGGAAGAAAAGGGGAGAAATCAGACTCTGTGTTGATTTCAGGAACCTAAACAGGAGCTCAAGGAAAGACAATTACCCCCTTCCCAATATGGAACAAATACTGCAGAGGGTAACCGGTGCATCTAGGATATCCATGATTGATGGCTTTTCTGGCTATAATCAGATATCAATCATACCTGAGGACAGAGAAAAAATGACCTTCACCACTCCTTGGGGCAAATTCATGTATGCCAAAATGCCTTTTGGATTGATGAATGCAGGGGAAACATTTCAGTGAGCCATGGACATAGCCTTCATCGGGGAGAAAGATAAGTTTGTGGTGATCTACCTGGATGACATAACAGTCTTCTTCAGGTCTGACAGGGAGCACTACAGTCATCTAATAAAAGTTTTTTTGAAGTGTCGGAGGTATGTTCTATCCTTAAATCCCAGAAAATTTTTGTTTTCTATGAAGGAAGGGAAGCTATTAGGCCATATAGTATCAAAAGAAGGGGTGAGGATTGATCCTAGCAGGGTAGAGGCAATTCAAACCCTGTCACTTCCTAGATCCAAGAAGGAAGCTCAGGCCTTTTTAGGGAAGATCAATTTCTTGAGGAGATTCGTCTCAAATTTTGCTGAGTTGGTGAAACATATAACAGCCATGCTCAGGAAGGGAAATGAAGTGATATGGACCGCTGAACCCAGGGAATCCTTTACCCAAATAAAAAGGGCATTGACTGAGGCACCTGTGCTGATCAGTCCTGACTATTCCAAAGGATTCCTAATTTTCTCTTTTTCTTCTTTTGATACAGTAGCGGCGGTCTTGTTGCAGAAAAATGAGGAAGGGCGAGAACAACCCATTGCCTTTTTCAGCAAGGCATTAAGAGATGCAAAGGTCAGGTATAAAATCATGGAAAAACAGGCCTATGCCTTAGTAAAATCTCTCAAAGCTTTCAGAGTCTACGTCTTGCACTCAAAAGTGATCGCATACGTTCCTTTGGCCTCTGTGAAGGAAATCCTTGTACAACCCGACATAGATGGGAGAAGAGGTAAGTGGATTGCCAGGATCCTAGAGTTTGATATGGAGATTAAGCCCACTAAGTTGATAAAGGGGTAGGGTTTAGCCAAGCTACTGGCTGAATCCAATTGCAAAGCCTTGGGGGTGAGCTTCATCAACGCCTGTTCAAAAAATCCGCAAGATGAGTCGACCAATAAGAATTCTCAGGGTGCCTTATCACTAGCAGCATGCACCTGGTACAAGGATATCTTGTATTTTTTACGAGAATTGAAGCCTCCTGATGGAATGGGAAAAAGCAATGCGAGAGCTCTAAAGCTCAAGGCGGTCAGGTATTGCCTCATTGACCAAGCCTTGTACTGGAAAGACCCTCTAGGGGTGCTCTTAAGATGCCTGGACCCGCAAGAAGCCCAGAAGGTTATAATTGATTTCCATAACGGCCTTTACAGGGGGCATCATTTCTGGAAGACCACAGCTCATAAGATCCTCAAGGCTGGATATTAATGGCCTGCTTTATTCGCTGATGTCTACAGAGAAATCATAGCTTGCATCAAATGCCAAAAGTTCTCAGGAAAGCAACAACTCAGATCACTGCCATTAAAGCCTATAGTAGCTTCAACACCTTTTCAACAGTGGGGGTTAGACTTCATCGGAGAAATTCATCCTCCCTCAAGTGGTCAACATAGATGGATCCTGACTGCGACTGATTATTTCACCAAGTGGATAGAAGCTACCCCTACCAGGAGTACTTCTCACAAAGTAATTATCAACTTCCTGGAGGATATCATAGCCAGATTTGGTTATCCCAACAAAATTGTCACTGACAATGCTGCCTCTTTCAGGTCTGAGCCTTTGGTTAAGTTTTATGAACAATTTGAGATTTCGTTGATCCACTCTACCCCCTATTATCCTCAAGGAAATGGACTAGCGGAGTCTTCCAATAAAAGTCTGATCAAGATCATCAAGAAATTATTGGAAGACAATAAAAGGGCCTGGGATTCAAAGCTCAAATTTTCCCTATGGGCCGAYTGGGTGACAACAAAGAAGTCTCTAGGCACCTCACCTTTCCAACTTGTTTATGGAACAGAAGTTGTTTTCCCTACTCAGCTCGCTTTATCCGTGGAAAAATTCCTCCAGGACCTTGAAGGAGAGCCTGACCATATGGTCAGAAGGATTCATCAGATGGTGGAAGTTCAGCATATCATGGAATAGGTCATGGATAGGGCCTACCATCATCAGCAGAGGATCAAGAAAACCTTTGACAAGAAAAGCAAAAAGAAAGTTTTCGAGCTGGGTGATCTGATGCTCAAATGGGATGCACCCAGGCAGGATAGGGGAAAGCACAGTAAGTTTGATGCCCTCTGGATTGGGCCTCTCAAGATCTCTGAGGTGTTTTCAAACAACACCTACAGGTTGCAGGATTTGGAAGGCGAAGAAATTTTTGATGGCCCAGTAAATGGGCACTTCTTAAAAAAATGTTTTTTGTAAAGCCGTAGGCGGCTTCTTTTGTTTTGTAAATATTGTTTTCTGTTTTCTGTTTTCGGCTTAATAAATGACTCCATAGCCCAACAACAAGGCACTAAAACTGCAGAATGAGTTCTTAGAGCATCACAGGGACGACTCTATCCCCCATGGAGCCTAATGTTAGCGACATTATTTGTCATGGGCTCAAAAATACCCAGGTCTGCAGGTTACACGGGAAGCGCCCCAACGCAACACGGGAGAATTTCTTTTCCGATCACAAGTCAAGCAAGCGGGCGAAGTTTTGATGTCAGCGGCTGAGATCCACCTACAAAGTTGATCGACGTGCATCGGGATTTCGGGGCTGCCAAGTTGCCCGGGTTTTAGCATGAAGGATAGCGCCAATAGTTTAAGGAAAATCTGGGTCATCCGATCTGGTTGAGACAGGTGGAATTCAGTAGGCGTACCAAGGATCGTTGTTTCGGGAAGCGAAGAGCTTATCATTCTTTACAGTTGAAGTCGCCGATTGGAAAAATGCCAAAAGCACCTTTAGAGCCAAGCCCACAATCCTAGCCCTAGGTCACATCAAGCAAGCCTAGGATTGAAAGCATCCCCTTTCTAAATAGAAAATGTTATCTCGACCATACATCTTAGGGACACGCAGCACGCATCCATGCCATGTCGGCATTCGGGAGTTCAGGGGGTAAGTGCTCCTCGTCATTTCACATTTCGAAACCTCGAATCCTGAAATGCCAAAAGAGCCCAAAGTCGGGCCCACGACATCACTAAATAAGTTTGGAACTGTCAGATCTGAGAGGGACGCGTGGCGCCCAATTAGGCCATCTCGGCATTTCGCTCATCGCAGATATGAATAAGCATGGATTAACTCCTTCCATTTGCGAACGCCGAAAGCGTTTTTGGAATAGACACATGGTCACAGCCTGTGGTCACTTGGGAAAGAAAGGAGCCGTGAAAAAGGGGCCAAAGGCGTCGAGTCTAGTTGCTGAAAGGATCATCGTGATCTCCATGCGCCATTTGATCCGACCTTGATCCTAGTTTTCGCCTGGAGTAAATGAAGACAAGAAGGGGTGGTTGAAACCTCTCCTCAGGCATTAAGTGCAAAGTATGGATAATCTGGCAAGCGTTCTGCTCGAGAGGGTCCTGTGTACCCATTTTTCTAAAGAAGCCATGTCGAGTCTTTGACCAGCCGGAGGAAGTCTGCAGACGCTAGCCCAGCACTTAATGGCTCAACTACTCCTCTTGTAGGATCCATGCGTAGTTAAGGTGGCGTCTGACAAAGAATACCCGTATGAATTCGACTGAAGGGACACCAAGCCTGGATAACTGAGCATGCCGCTGTTAGGCGATTTTCTCTGAATATATAAACTCGGTCTTTGTATTTTGTAATCTATCGATGGTTGAGCAAGGCTCCCGGTGGTAAACTTTAATGAAGCACTGTTTTCTTGGTTATGTTTGGACTCTTGAGACTTCTTGTCTTATGAATGTCAGTTTTTATTTCGCATCTTTGTTTACACTATGTTAGAATGGCTCGGAATTGGAGAATCCAGTCGAGCGGTAACTGTTATAGGATGATGTAGAGTTTGATCACTGTAACAGTTGCATTGTTTCTAATCAGTCCCTGTGATTTTCTTAGCACTGAACGACTTGGAATTGGAGAATCCAATCAAGTCCCCCCTCTCAGTTCCTCGAAGCTCTGAACCAGAGGATCTCGCATTCAGAGTTTTTCTTCTACAAATTACTGAAAGGCCTGTTGCCTGAGGTAGTTTGTCCACTCCCCTCACCAAGTCTTCAACCTGCTCATTTTCAAATCAACCCACTGACTGAAGTTAGATCAATACCTCCTTTGTTCCTCGCATGCCGAACCCAGTCCCTGAGTTTGAGTGATATCTTCCTGGGTCTCTACCCATTTGATCACCCATTAAAAACTACTGTGACATAAAAAATTGATGGGCGTCGGGCTCTACTCCTGCTACAATCTAGGAGTGACTTCCGTCACCAACAGAAGCTGAGTGGTTCTCTGATTTCTATGCCTACCCATCTTACTGCGTGGACTATTCTTGCACATCTTCTCATGGATACTTCGTGTAGCCTCTGCTACCAGTTTTCTAAACCGGTGTCTGAGTCTGTTGCACATGAAGTGATGCTTTTCCAACTGAGTATCCCATCTGCAGTTGGATTTACGTAATCCTCATCGCACATAGTTGTTCTATACAACTCGTTGATTTCCTCTAAGTCTAGACAATTAGGTTCTACAAACCTCTCCCCTTCAAATGGGTATAATGGGGCGATGACCCTATATTCTCTGGACTCAAATGTCATTTTCCTAGTCTTCAAATTGATTATGGCCTAGTTGTCAAATGCTCAATCCAGACCAAGCAATGTTGGGTAGGGTGTTGTTTCGTCTACTATTTCAATGACTTCAAAGTCTTCTTTAGTGCGCACTCCATCAAGATCTACTATCACTCCTTCATCCCTTGTTTCAGTTGAAATCCACTGGATATTCTTTTTGTTTTGTTTCTTTTTTTCCAGAATCTTCACTAGTAGTGTTGGACATTCCTCTGTATTGTGGTCCAATGCGCGACAGTACATACAAGTTATTGGTGGAAGCGGACATTCTCTTGCATAATGTCCTGGTTGCTGGAAATTATGACATGTGACTAGTCCTCTACCTCATTTGAAACCTCCTTTGGTTCGTCCTCCTTCTCGGTAGCCTGCTCGATCACCTCTCGGCGTGTTATACTGTGGTGCTTGATTATACTATGTGGTATTTTCCTAGGGATGTGTCGGGTTGTACTACAGTTGCACGTTATTGTATGGTTGTTGCACAGTATTATATTGTTGTTGCACAGTGTTGTATGGAGATGGGGCCTGATTGAACTGTGGCGCTGCTTGCCCAATCATCATTTCAACTTGTACCCTATATGCATCTGATGTTCTTTCCCGCATCAACTCCATAGTTATGCAATCTTTATCATTATGGCCCACTGACTTGCAAAAGGTGCAATATGAACTCTTTGGAACTGTCTAGTACTTTCGCATCAGCGTGCAATGATAAGGGTCGTCACCCGGTTTCTTGCATATTTCGCAACATAATCCTCCCGTTGGTAATCGATTTGACATTCTTGCTGCCATATACTGTGCAAATGTTGGGCATTCGTTCTTATGGTGTCCTTATGTCCTGCATGTGGTACACCAAACGACTTCTCGTTTGTCCTTGTTCTTATTTTGGTTCAGCTGAAACGTGAGATTCTTCAAATCCTCCTTCAATTCTTCAATAGTTGGGTTTTCTTGCTGGTACTGGTTCTCCTCCAGTTGCAAGACTTCTTCCAGAGTTGCTACCTGCGTTTGAAATTTATGTTGTCGTAAAGGGTATTTTAAGTGTGGTAGTAGTGAGTTGACAAACAGGTGTCGATGTTGCATATCGGTCATAAGGTATTTTAGCTTTCCCTTTAGTCACTTGAATATATGATCAATCTCCCATACAGATTCTCTTAGTTTTTGTCTTATTTTGATCATCTCGTTCATGTACCGATCCTCTGAGCTCGGCTTCTGGAATTCATTAATCAATAACTTCTTAATGTCTTCCAGTGTCCTTGTCATCCCAGGGACACTGTTTGTGTCTAAGCTCATGTACCAGTCTAGTGCGCAATCTCTTAGCGTAATTGCTAGCTGCGTGAGTTTGGTATATTCATCAGTGATCTATTTTCTTTTCCAGATCTTTGCACAAATGAACAAATGCTTCTTAAGGTATTCTACTGCTTCTCCTCGAAATTATGGTAATCTGATGGTAGGATCATGTCCTTCCATTCTGAATATTGAACTACTACCTCCTCCGCGCGGTGTAGATACTTGACTAGTGCTTCTGAACTGGCTCCTCCAGTTGTTTCTCCTTGTGTAGATGTACTTCCTACTGTTAGACTTCCTCCGAACTTCGGTTGTCTAAATGGTGGTGTTCTCTTTGGTGTATTATTCGCACATGGGTTTATGGGTTCCACACTGACATTAATATGGATAGGATGGCTGCCTTATCCTCCCGTTCTTGGACCTCTCATTTTCCTCTTGTATGTTGTGCACAGGATTTCCTCAATCTGATCCACATCCCGAAGATCCTCTACCTCTTCCTCGTCGCTCGCCAAGCCTTCCCTCGTTGATATAGCTCTCTTCTTGGTATTCACCTTGTATTGGTAGGGTGCTCAACTACACCTCTTTCCTGATGACGCCAAGATCCACTTGATATGGTCGTCATCCAACATGATCGGGTCCAAGGGTTCCTCGTCCTTCTTTTCTTTATTCTTACCTCCTTCCATTTATCCCCTTTCTGTCAATGCTTCCCCCCTTCCCCCATGCACGTAGGGAAGTTTAGTTGTCTGATTCCATTATCATTACACCTTTGTTATATAACAGTATCTTGATAGAAGTATAGAGTGATCGAATGTACCTTCCTCGAGGTCCATGTAGAAATTCTTGCTCTGCTGCACTATATGACTTCATTGTGTCAACTACAAACTCTGTTATGAACCCGACAACAATACTGTCAAGCCAAAAGTCTACTGCGTGTGTGAATTAGTTGTTCACCTGCTGTAACTACTCAATCTGTACTAGGGTCCAATCTAGCTGTTGAATCCAATTCGTCGCATGGTTATCCTTCAACCTTGGTATCCACTCCTGTAGCAGATGCGAAAAATCACAGAAAAAGACTTCAGGTAAATCAGTAAACACGTATTTTCCCAAATATTTGCGCGGTGTGATTCAATGGTTTCTATTGTCTTTTTGTGTAAACTCCAGCTCTTTGGTTCTCAACCAAGCTTCGATTTCTTCTTTTGTGGGGTTCCACGGTCTCAACATCCCCTTCTAATGGCTCATTTCTCTCTTCTTTTTATTTATTATTTTCTCTCTCAATCTATCTCCTCTACTCAGTCCTCTTCTTGTTCCTTCTAACGGTAACGGAACCATTTGTTGGTTACTAATTACTACTCTATCATATGATTTATTGACCCAGGGTTCATGTCTTTTTGGCTTTCCAGCAAAGCCTCTAAAACTATTGGCCCTCCTGATGAACCAGAAGGAAACACAACACACAGAATGCGTTGCGCAGTCTCACCCGAGATAGCTTTAAATGGGTCACTGTAAGACTCATGTGTTTACAGCCCAGGATTGAGTATGAGATAGGGGTTCATTATTTAGGGTCAGCTAGTATAAATGGTGATTGCAATCTACTATTATTCACGATTATGCATTGTCTTCACAGTTTATTCCCTTAACCCGCCATCATATTTCATAACAATATAATAACTCATTCATTAAGCACAACAATTAACTTTTGAAAGAAAGTAAAAACATACATGCATTCATCACATTACACAGATATTACCGTGGTTCACCCCCTCCTGGGCTACGTCCACAAAGATTTGGCTCTTGGCTCTTTTACTATGGTAGTTCTACATCTCCAATGCCACGCACTTACAATTCTCCTCAGATGGGTAAGATCTAAGTGAGGTGAACTAGATCGCACCAAGCTCCTCATCCTGCGGTCTAATCCTCAAATCTTCCTTTTCTCCTCTCCCCTGTAGCTCAACAACTTACAAAATAGTTCATCACAACATTACATATCATATCGGCTCATACATAACCAGTATGAACAATACAAAAGTGAACTAATCGGGAACCAACCTTGCACAACACAAAAAGGGAACCCTCTATTATACCTATGTATCTTTATTTATATCTATTGGGCTCTTTAATCGTTTACAATGTATTACAAAAACCCTAACCCTACTGACGTTAGGTCTTCCTCTGATGCGTGCATGTTATTCTTCCTTCCAGGTGTTGCTTTCCTTGTGCATGCTTGTTTGCATGCGCACATGTTGTGTTTCCCTCCAACTGTTACTTCAGTTTATGCACATTTTCTTTCCCCACGATTGTCCTTCTTTCCACCTCAGCCTGCTGCCAACAGAGGCCGTGGAAGTTATTTGTTATGGAAGTTTTTAAAGAAGATACAAAATCTATGGAAAAGGTAATGAATTCAAATTACACAAACATCAATTTGAAGAAGCATTCAAATTACAAGGGTTGTATCTATATACATGCTTTATGTTTGCATAAACATTAATATTTGAGACAATCCACCTCTTAATATAAGGAATAGTGATTATTCTATGTACATGCTTTCTTTTTTCATAAAATTTCGATTATGTTGAATGGATAATATATGAGATAGAAGTTATTTTGTACACTAAGATTTAGACTAGAGAGAAACACCTTAGGTTAACACATTAATTAGTGCACCGATGTGCACTATCTATATAAGCACACCAATGTGCACTATCGATATAAGTGCATCGACCATAACACTTTTTCAAGAAC